>APFE030596197.1:58467-69102 GCA_000404065.3 Pinus taeda
AAAGTTGCAGATGCCTTAAGTAGAAGGAATGTTTTGTTGCAGGAAAGTCAAATCCAAGTGATGGGTTTTGATTTTCTCAAGGAGTTATATGAAAATGATTCAGATTTTAAAGAGGCATTTGAAGCTTGCAGGGATCCAGTTTTGGCAGATAGGAGTAAGTGGCTAGATTATTTTCTACAGGATGGTTTATTGTTCAGAAGAAATCAACTGTGCATACCAGTCTGTTCCATGAGGGGAAATTTAATCAAAGAAAAGCATAGTGGAGGACTTGCAAGTCATTTTGGTGCAGAGAAGACTTTGGAGCAGCTCAACAGGTTTTATTTCTGGCCAAGAATGAAATCTGAGGTGGAGAAGTATGTAAGAAATTGTAAGGTTTGCCAGTATGCAAAAGGAAGAAGCCAGAATACCGGATTATATATTCCATTGCCCATTCCAGATAGGCCTTGGGATATGATAAGCATGGATTTTGTGTTGGGATTGCCCAAAACTCAGAGAGGGTATGATTCAATCTTTGTTGTAGTAGATATATTTTCAAAAATGGCACACTTTATTCCCTGTTATAAAACTAGTGATGCTTCTCACATTGCTAACTTGTTTTTTAAATAAATTGTAAGATTGCATGGGTTGCCCAAAAGCATTGTTTCAGATAGGGATTCAAAGTTCATGGGACATTTCTGGAGAACATTATGGAAGAAGTTGGGAACTAAGCTAAGTTTCAGCTCAGCCTATCATCCTCAGATGGATGGACAGACTGAAGTTGTGAACAGAAGCTTAGGCAATCTTTTGAGGAGTCTTACTGCAGAGCATCCAAAGCAATGGGATCAGGTATTGCCGCAAGTTGAATATGCATATAATGATTCGCCAAACAGGAGTACAGGACAGAGACCATTCCATATTATTTATGGAATGCATCCTAGAGGAATATCTGAACTAAGAAACTTGGGGAAAGAAGAAATGAGGAGTGCAGAAGGTGAAGATTTTGCTTCCAGGATGCAATCAATTCATGAACAGGTGAAACAACAGCTGCAAGATAGCAACATCAAGTACAAAGCTAGAGCATATATGAAGAGAAGAGAAGTGAATTTTGAAGTTGGAGACTTGGTGTTAGCACATCTCAGGAAGGAAAGATTTCCAAAAGGTGAATATAATAAGTTGAAATCTAAGAAAATTGGACTATGCAAGATACTGAGGAAGTTCTCTGCAAATGCTTATGAGATTGAATTGCCACCTGGCGTGGGAATATCACCAATTTTTAATGTTGCAGACTTGTATAAATATAAGGATACAGCTACAGATGATGTAGTACAGGATCAAGAGACTACAAAGGTTAATTGGGTAAAACAGCTGCCCACAGCAAGGAATTTACAGCCAGAAAGAATTCTAGACAAGCAGGTGCACAAGAAGACAAGGAGACGGGAATACTTCCAGTATCTGGTCAAATGGAAAGGACAGCCAATCACTGAAGCTACTTGGGTCACAGAAGATGTTCTACAGAAACTAGGCAAATCTGTAGACTAGCTCATGGACAGGAGCCCATGAAGGTTTTTGTCCTCAGGAGTCTGATGCAGGAGCATCTGATTCAGAGGAAAAATCTTCTGATTTATTCCATAAAAAAAAAAAATAAAAAAAAAAAATAAAAATAAAAATCAATCTACAGGCAAGGAGTGGGAGCCTTAGCCTGCTGTTTTCCATGTTTTTTTTAGTTAAATTTAGAAATAGAATATGCCATCTTTTCTAGATAGAATAAGGCAGATTAGATTAGTATTGAGAAAAAACAAGGAAAAGCTAAGATTTTTAGGTATTGCTACTTTCTATATGTAATTGCTTTTGTAATAAGGCAGCTAGAGATAGGAAGGAAAAAGATGAAAAACTCAACTGCTAAGTAGGAAAGGTTTCTTTCCAAGTAAGAGTCTAGAATTAGAATTTTCTTTTATGCATGAAAAAAAATAAGTGTCTTGGTCCAGGAATAGGAGGGCGGACTGGTGAGAAGAAAAATTAATTCGCTGTGGAGGAAGGAAGCTCCGCGCTGTTCATAACTTTGACAGTTTTAATAAAAGATGGATGTGTGCTTTTATTTACCAAGCTGTGTGTATATGGTCGGTTTTTGAATTCGGGATTGTATGACTGTAAGGTAAATTCAATAAGAATCGGTGGCATTTAAATTGGAACATGGTGGGAATTAAAATAAACCGGTCAATTATATTTCTACAGCGTTTTGATTGTATATTAAAAGCGTGGTTGTGAAAGTTGCCAACATGCTGTGCGCAGTTCATAAAATTGCTATACGCTGCTCACTGTGCGCTGTTGTTCCTTCATATATGGTGTATTGGGACCGTCTACAATTTTAACAATACAGTCCTGTTCCCCATGAGATATATGTTGTCCTTTAAAAATTAAATTAAGTGTGATTGTATTGTGTTGGGATTAAGGCGAGCAGGTTTGTATGAGTTCCAAACCGTGGAAAGGCTGAGCGCCACCGGCCGGTTGCGTGGGGTATTGTTTCCACAGTCATATACTAGTGCAGTAAAAGAATTTGTGCGCAGATTATATGTATATCATTCCTCTCACCAAACAGTGTTTAGATAAAAGAATGGAAAGAAGGCGTAATTATTATTAAGCTTGTGACTGTGAATGAAAAGCATTCCATTATTGTACAAGTGGATTTCATGACTGAAGATCTCCAGGAATTGGGAAAGGAACAAATCGAAGATATAGCAACTAGATTAGGGAGATTGTCGTTGGAACCAGACAACAGTCCATCAATTGCCCCCAGATATGATAGAGATGTTGTATTGTAATATTTAACATTTTGACTAAGTCAAATTACATTAAAAAAATTAAATGAAATTCTAAAAATTAAATTAAATAAAAATATTAATGTAATGTAAATATTTTACCTCCAAAAAAATAATGAAATAAAAATAACCTTCTAAAAATAAAATAAAAATAAAAATGACCCTTGGTATTGACTCATGGTATTGAGGACCTATATTATCGACCGTGGTATTGAGAACCTATATTACCCACCCATGGTATTCATATCAAATGTAGCATATTAAAAGGTGGAAATTAAACCAACCTCGATCCATTTTAACTCGAGATCTACCAAGCACCCAAAGGGATCAAATCTTTTGATATGCAAACATCTTTTAGTGTAAATAGGTATTTGATCCCTAAAAGTCTAATTGAAAAAATGTGAATACTTTATTAAAAATTCCTAAAAATATAAACTAATAGTTAATTAATTTATTAAATAAAGAAGTTATAAAAATATTTGCACCGTAAAAATAATAGAGTTAAGGAAAATAATTATGAAAACCAAT
The DNA here is from genome assembly GCA_000404065.3 of Pinus taeda. NCBI lineage: Eukaryota > Viridiplantae > Streptophyta > Pinopsida > Pinales > Pinaceae > Pinus > Pinus taeda. The sequence continues at coordinate 61,791 of APFE030596197.1, forward strand.
TTAATTATATATTCTATAGAATAAAAAGATTATGTTCAATCATGAAAGTGATCCAATCAGGTAAGGTTAAAAAATAAAAATAAATAAAAATAAAATAAAATAAAAATAATAATAAATATAAATATAATAAATATAATTTATACAATATATATATATATATATTAATATAATATAATAATATATATATTTTTTTTTTTTTGAAAAATGCAACAAGAAATTCTCTATTTGATTTTGCCTTGATTAAATTGAGAAAATTTGAATTTCCATATCATCAGACAACTTCTATGCACATCACTTGTGTGGCATAGCTTGTGTCACCTATTTTACCAAGTAAATTTGAGTTGGAGAAGTTGGATTTCAATTAAGCATGTGTGATTGCTAATTTGTAGCAATCAAAATCCGTTATCTCAAATTGTTTTTAGTTAAACTAGTTCCAACTGTTGGAGAAGATAGTAGAAGGTTAGTTGTGTAGTGAGAATTCAGTCAAACTCAGTGATCATCCATTTAAGTGATCAATCAACCCAAAATAGGTAGTGCATGCATAGAATTCGAGTTATCCAGTTGAGGTGGAGATTCCAAGGAAGTGTAACACCAGTTGTAGACTAGTCTTAAGTGTACAACTGTTGCATGTCATCAGATGATCAACCTTGGGAATTGTGCAATCCATTTTGGAGAAATTTGAAAATAATTGGGCCTAATTTCTCAAGAATTATGTATGGAAATAGGGGCTCAAGGAGACACACAAATTGACTAAGTCTGGGTTAGAGCTTCTCAGCGAGCAGAGAGATAGGTTATTTACTTGCACGTTGTGCTCAGTTGAGAAAAACAATTGTAATACATCTCTATTAATCATATTAATGCAAACATGCATTGGGGTTTTTAGCAGATTTCTTTCCCCAGGAAAAATATTGTGTGCGTGTTTGTTATTTCTTATTTCACGTCTAGAATTTTTGTTCTAAATTGTGAATTAACTTCTGCAGAGCAGTAGAGTAGGTTTGTGACTTATGATTTTGATTAAAACTTAATGAGAAGTTACAAATATACACCATAATTTCTACATGGTATCAGAGCAAGATTCACAATAGAATAAGAATTTCGAAGTTGTTTATCAAGAGGATCAAATTTATAATTCAGCGTAGCATGATCTCTTCATATTTGAGAAGATGACATTCAACGGGTTGAGGCTACAACATACCTTGGAAGGTACCTCCAATTTCATCGCATGGAAGGATCAAATGGAGGCGGTATTGGATGACAATGACTTGCTTGAATACATAAAGATTGATGTTGCAAAACCACAAGCATCTGATGACTAGAACCTAGCTCAGTGGAAGAAAGATGTAGCCAAGGCAATGAGAATAATATTGGAGGGAGTACAACATCACATTGTCTCAAATCTCCAGGGAAAAGAAACTTCATTCGCAATATGGAAAACATTGACAAAATTGTTCAAGAATAGTAGTGACCACAAGAAGTTGGCAATCAAGGATAAACTTCAAACTATCAAGATGAAAAAGAATGACACTATTTCCTAGTATCTTAGCAGGTTCAAACAATGTCGTGATGAACTTGATGGGGTTGGTGTTAATGTTTCAGATGATGACTTGGTAAACCTAGCCCTTCTAGGCCTTCCTAAGAGCTGGCATAGCTACCAAGATTCGGTGAATGGGAGGGGGAAACTACCAAATTGGGAATGCTTATGGTTTGATTTGCTACAAAAGGAAATAAGGCAGAATACCGAAGATGGGACTTCATTCAAGGGAAAGGATGAAGAAAAATTTGCATTGGTTGGAAAAGGAAATAAAGGAAAAGGGAAGAAATCTCAATCCAAACCAGAGTTAAGCCAAGGGGGAAAGAAGAAGTATTTGTCCAAAATTAAATGCTTCCATTGTCATGAATTTAGGCACTATGCCATGAAGTGTCCACACAAAAAAGAAAGCAATAAGACCTCACAAGGAGCAATAGGTGAAGCCTTGGCTTGATAGCTCTAGCTTGAATTTACCCTTATCACATGCATGGACATCAAAGTGATGGGGAGTGTGTGGTACTTAGGCTTAGGTGCATCGTTCCACATGATAAGGTGTAGATAGTTTTTTAGTGACCTAGAGGAGAAATATCTCCAAATACATATCAAGCTAGGTGGCGACGGAAGGTACATCACGACCGACATTGGTACAACCACCTTTTAAAGGGAGACAGGTTCCCCGCCCAGGCTCAAGGATGTCATGTTTGCTCAAGGCCTAAAGAAAAATTTCATTTCTATTTCAGTTTTGGAAGACCATGGTTATTGTAATCTTCAGCAGAGGAAATGCATTTCTAAGACACATAGCCATGGGACAAGTGAAGTATATCAAGGTTCACGTGGAGAACCTATATAAGTTGGATGTGGAATATTGTGTTGCATTAAGCACAAAGGCAGTGATTCGAACTTAAACGTGAACACAACAAATTACATATATAACCGTACATATAGAGATGCAACATAAATAACACTTGATTTCATTAATATCAAATACTAAAATATTCTTACAAACAAAATGGAAATAAACTAGCTTGGGCAATGGTAGCTTATCTCTGAGAAGAGATGTAGTGGCTACATGCCTCTGAACTATGTTACAATGAGGCTAAAGGGCCTATTTATTATTGAACAACAAGGAAAACCCTAAACAACCAAAACCCTAACCCCAAGAGATGGAACACCAAGAGTTTGTGGGCCCTGTTGGGGTTAGTTGGGCAGCCAACTTTTAAGGGTCGTAACTTGGTTATATTATCTTCGTTTGGTGCATATGATACCTTGTTGGAGAGATCTCTTTGAGTACAAAAATATTTACAGTATGCCCCTACCTATGGCTATGGGCCTACTGTAAACCTAAAAAAATGCCATTTAGGGGGTCAAAATTGCGCCGAAAGTTCAGGACCTGAAAACTGCTAAAAATAGTAAATGTTGCAATAAACAAGGAAACATATGGAACCGATTGAAGGTATTGGTGGAATAGGCAGGTAGCCTATATCAGTCCTCCCTCCTTAGGAAGAAATGGTCCCCATCGCATGTGAAGCCTCCACGAGGTGAGGAAATTTTTGTTGAACCTGGTCCGTAGTGAACCACTTTCCCTGGTGAAGGATTTGGCATGTTTTGACAACTCGATATATTTGGATCCTATGTTGGTGAGTGTTCTTAATCTGCATGCTCATGATCTGATCAGTTGTGGCATGTTCCACGCAGTATGGATTTGGCTCTGTTGGTGTGAGTTGTTATGCAATGTCGGATGTGTCCAACAATGGTGGAAAATATGGTCAAAGGTGGTCTACATTGAATATTGGGTGCAAACCAAGGAACGGTGGAATGCTGAGCTTAAATGCATTATCCCCTACAACCTTGGTGATGGTGTACAGTCCATATCAGAGTGAGAAAAGCTTGCAGTGGGGTCTAGGGAGGTGCTCCTTCTTCAAATGTAGACAAACTTTGTTGTCCACCTGGAACTTGTGCTACACCTAATGCTGATCATGGCGCTGCTTGTACTAAGCATTGGTTTTGTCCAATATATCATGGACCCATTGGTGGATGTGTTGAATGTGCTCAATGAATTTGTTAGCCATGTCATCTTTGGACTAGACATGAGCAGAATATTCCTGAGTAGCTGCTAATAGCATGGACACATCAATGGGATATAATGGTTGAAATTCCAGCCCTACCTAAAAGGGGTTATGGCCCGTTGATCTATGTAGAGCTTTGTTATAGTTGTGTTGGACATAGGGGAGGATTTCATTCCATGTGCATGGATGCTTTGAGTTGTACATGTGTAGAATGTGTACGATCGTCCTGTTAATGACCTCTATTTGGCCATCAGTTACTGCTTAGCCTAACACTCACTCGTGTTGTGAGTGGAGCTCTTATGGAAAAATAAATTAAATTTACAATAAGAAAAGAGAAGTGTGTGTGAAATTAAAAACGATTAATTTAAAAATAGGGAAAAATAAATTGACGAGCGAGTCTCCATATAACTAAAGCATAAATTAAAAATATCAATCTAAAATTTAACTTAAGAAAAAGTAAGAGGTACTTGAGGATAGGAATCTAGTACTTACTTAATGACTCTAGTTGAGAAACACTTAACTATAATAAAATGGAATTTAAATTGGGTTCAAAAGTCAATTAAGAAAAAAAATAGGGAAACATGGAGGAGTAATGGAAATTAACCTTTTAATCTATATATATATATATAATATATAATTTCCTTGATAAAGTTTTGACACTTGCATAGGTGAATAATTAAAATTTTGAATTTAGAAAAATATTTATTTTTGCAAGTGGTGAATTAAAGAAAATATTAATTAATTAACAAATCTGAGCAGTGTACTTCTTAATTGAATGCCAGTGTATACATTTAGTAAGGTTGGTGTACTTGTCAAACTTGTGTTACGTCTGACATCTTTTGTTGTCTCAGCGTCGTTTAGCGGACAGCTGGAGGCATGGAATTAAAGGGGCAGTTCCTATTTCAGACCCTATAGCATTATTCATGCTATGTCCTTACACTCACTTGACAGCCCCTTGACGTCACTGCAAGCATTGATCATGCATCCATGCATCCATCTCTTATCTTCTGGCGAATACGGGTCACCCAGCTCTGGCAATGTGTGTTCTTGCCCGCCTCCAGCTCCGGCGATGCCGTGTTCCTGCCCGCCTCCACTTTGGTGTCTTAATGACATTTACTAACCCACGCTTCGAGGCTCATAAACTCTGCACCAACCATCCTCAATACACCAACCATCCTCAATACGTTATCGTTATCTGCTCAAATCCCGGCAATTCAAAGAGTGCAACCATCGAATAGGAACATGGTAGAGCTCCGGCGAACAGACGTTGGTGATCCCCTCTAGTGCTTCGAAAACGGTAACGCTCTATCTTGCGCCAAATTGTGCTTTGAATTATGAATTGAAGACCATGAAATTTATATCATAATCCTGTACCCACCCCCCTCCGGATATTACTATTCTGAGCTTATCGCCAACCCTTAAAGAGGTTTTGAGCTTATCCTGATAGAACTTCTTTGTCATATTCCACAATCAACTCCTCTTTGCTTCAATTTACCCCAATGAAATTGAAGAATCCGGTTCACCTGGCTTAACAACAAAGAAACCCGCCGTGTAAGGGACATGAACCTTCTGGACGAGAACAGTTTCCGTATCGGCTACAATGAAAGGCTGCCTTTCCTTACTCGTAGGTTTGAGGGCTGGTATATGCCCGGGATAACGAAGCTCCTTAACACTCATATCTTTCACTGCTTGTGGTGAACCACCACCTATGCTGGAATGAATTAATTCCCTCAGTTTGGTATCAATTTTCTCGTTGCTGAGAGGGGACTCTTTTTCAAGCCTACCAACATAATACACTCGAAGGAATAACCCTAATAGAACCTCTTTGTCATAATCCGCAATCAACTCCTCTTTGCTTCAATTTACCCCAATGAAATTGAAGAATCCGGTTCACCTGCCTTAACAACCAAGAAACCCGCTGTGTAAGGGACATGAACCTTCTGGATGGCTATTACTATTCTGAGCTTATCGCCAACCCTTAAAAAAGCAGATAAAAATTAGTCCAGAATACAAACACAAATCTAGAATCTGAAAAATAAACATCGACTGAAACTAGAATTTTTAACCTTACACGTGTGGGTCAACAAATTTGAATATTCATTAACCTGGAATGATGGGAGATACAGGGATTCCACTGGTTTACGACAAGCAAAAGTGGCTTGAATTGGTGTCAAGGTCTTCGAGCTCTATCTTGTCTTTTCTAATTGTAATTTCTTATAACAAATACAAAAATAGATCCTCACCTAAATGGTTTGCACCAACTCAGTTAGACTACCAAGTTCCTTCACACCCAAATATGTGCTTTTTGCACTTTATATCATCTTTTGCCAAAGGCAAACCACCCTTTTTCACTGCCATTGATTCATGGCCTATCATCATAGATTCATGAGCTGTTTTTTTGACTAATTAAATTGTTTCATGTATGGAGGTTATAGGGAAAGTCTGTAAACAAAATCTTCTTGAAATTGTTGTATAATTTTAATACTCTGAGTTGTATATCACTACTGGATGAAGATGTGTAGAACTTAAAAAACAAAAGAATTCGGTAAATGATTAACCCACAAGTTATTTTGCATTTTCTATGATTTGCAGAGCATTACCAAACATTTTGGAGGTTGTCCTTATTTTGTGATTATATCACTTCTGGATGCAGGCATGCCTAGAACTTAAAAAACAAATCATTTCAGTCAATGATTAACGCACAAGTTATTTGGTTGGTAAGCTATTGTCAATCTTTTTAGCTGTAGTTATAGCTTCAAATGGAATCTGAAGCAGATCAAGTTGTCCTTAAACGAAGTAATTGCAGTTTTTTATTTTATTTTAAATATTTTGTTTTATTTGTTTATCAACAAATAAATAGCAATTTGTTTATGTTTACCAAATTGCCACTTTAATAATAGTTTTCAAATTATGTATCATCGAAATATTCTCAATTTTCAATGAAAATTCGAGGGAATGTTCTATTTTAACTTCATAAAAAATGCCTTGTTTTCTGGCAATGATAGGAACATTATAATTAGGCATCTCTACCGTGTCTTCTTTGGAGTTAGACAAATTGTTTTTTTCAAACTGCGTGAATATAGTTCATTAATTTAAAACGATGTTAATTTGATTTATTTTTTTATATATTTGAATATATATAAGATGTACACTTTCAATTGTTTTTGTTATTGGGTTTTAGATAGTCTAATTTTTTAGTAATCAAATCTGAATTTGAATTTAATAGCTTAGTTTATGAATGTAAATTTCTAGATGCACGAAATTTATTTATACTTTTAAAAACTCAATTTATATAATAAATTAGATTATTAAAATTAAATCAGAATATTAAACAGTTATATTACATTGTTTGTCGAACACAGTTTGAGATAGATTAAGCTTACTGGACTGTAGATAGGGAAGATAATAGAGAGGCTCGGATATTACTGAATTCACCTATTTTGCTAACTCTGTTCTTTCAGCGAATATACTGACGTAGCTCATCTGATTGTTTGGTAAATTGAAACTAGATTTGTGGATGCCACTTCATAAACGCAACAGTGGTATTGGAAAATATTTTGTCATCCTTCTAGATAAATACCTTTGCTTTTATATGGCACCTTTTAAAACGAGGATACCGAACGTCCCAGCAATGGAATTCGAACAAACATAAGACATCTTTCTTTTGTTTGTTTTAGTTGTAAATGCCACACTTGTTTTTAGCACTTGGTTTATATAT
>APFE030596201.1:5122-29504 GCA_000404065.3 Pinus taeda
TCACATTGTGACAAAGATTGTCTCAATATGGAAATCAACCATGATCGTGCATCGCATTATGACAAATATTGTCTCAATCTGAAAACCAATCATGGTCCAACATCGCATTATGACAAAGATTGTGTTAATATGAAAATCAACAATGGTCAATGATGGTCAACCATGTTTATTTTAGGGTATACTATTCATTCAAACATTGCATTGTGACTGTTGACACCTAATCATTAGGATTGGGTGAATGTAATTAATGTAAATAAATAATAAGAAATATGAACAATCATCAGGAGATGAAGTGAACAGTCTCTCCCTCATGTATATAATAAAGACCAACTTGAAGGAATAAAATATGAATTGATTTGGTGGAGTTACTGCCTAGCCTGACATGGTATTAGAGCTAGCTCCCGAAATTAGTCTTTATATAAATCCTAGTGTCTGAGTGTTAGTTTTCTGCCTATATTCTGCCTGGCACATTCATATGTACTAGTGTCAGAGCAGTCACAGTGTATATAACTCTTGCGTGAAGGACAACCCTGTGCTTGAAGAATGTCATCAGAGCCCTCCTTCTACTACACTCCCATCATATCTACTCCATGATGAACATGGTGGCAGTCGAACCGTGGTGGCTCTACTTCGATATGGCCCTCCTCCATACCTCGGCCTGACACAGTCAAGTTTCATGTTGTCTGCATACTCCCACTGAGTTTTCTAATTTCGATGATTTTGAGGTCGATAATCTGGTACCCAAGCCTGTGAGTTTTGAACTAGTGAAAAACATACATAAACGAAAAAAGGTATAATTCCTTTGAGTCCGACACTAGTAGTGTGTCTGCTGATAGATCCCATATCTCATGGGTTACAGAAGTGAAAACCCCTGAAATATCTTTTGTACAAAAAGCCAAAGGCAACTTTGATCAATATACTTTTGCTGATATATCATGTTGTTTGTTAACATTGTTGTAGAAGAAGAAATGATGGGTTTCTGCAGCTAATCACAATAGGAGAGATTCTATACATTTATGTTGGTTCTTAAGCATAGAATTCCGTGTAAGACTTTCGTGAACGCTATCTTGCACAGGAGCAATTTCGGAGAAGTTAAGGTTATGCTAAAGACTTCCAATGAATTTTGTAGACTGACTCATTTGTGGAATTTCTTATACAATTCTCAGTAGTTTTTTGTAGATTCCTTTAACAACATAGACAATAATTGCAAAGATGCCATGAAGATGAAAATAATTTGTTCACATATATCTTTGATATTTCTTGTGAATTTGGATTGAGATAGCTTTGAAGATAAATTATTCAACATACCTCTGTCTCCATATATCTATATCAGAATCAATTTTTTAGCAGCAGAAGTTGTTTTCTCCACAAAAGCACATTTTTTGCTAGCAGAAGTACTTTTACAGCACTCAGATTTTACAATGAATTCAATCATATCCATTGTGGGAATAGTTCTCATTGGCAAGGAGAACTATCTTGAGTGGTCTAGGATGATAAAACACACCCTCATTTTCAATGAGTTGTGGAAAGGAGTGTGTCGTGGAGACGAAGACAAAGAGTTAGAACAACCTACCTCAGACAAAGAGCTCGCAATTTGGGAAAATGAGAATAGCAAAGCCTATGCACTAATTGCAACATCTGTAAGTGAAAAGGTGAGTCGCAATATTTCTCCATTTTCAACTACTTTTGAAGCCTTACAAAAACTGAAAGAACTCTATGACTCACATTCTACACTTGAAGTTGTTCAACTCATGATTAAACTCTTCACTCTTGAATTACAAAATAATGATCCTCTTGCTCTTGCATCTGAAGTAAAATCTATAATGCATGATATCAAAGCCACTAAGGTTGAATTGGATATTCCTCTTATCGCCTTTCTTAAGGCACTTTATCCTACTTACTCCAATTATCTTGAGTCATTACAAGCAAATGGAAATCTCAAAGATATTACCTTTCACTCTCTTGTGAAGAAATTTGCTAAAAGAGAGAAAGATTTTGGGAAGAAGACAGCCCCTGAATCTTCTAAAGAGGTTGTGTGCCTTGCTCATAAAGAAAATAATCCTGCTCAAGATTCTTCCAAAGGAGGAGGTGGTCGAAGAGGAAAAGGAAGATATTTTAGAGGAAGGGGGGGTAGACACTCTCAAGAAGAAAAGGCAGATTTGCACTACATAAGCTGCAAAAGAAATGGATCACATGATGCCTCTACATGCAAGTTACCATGGGACAAAATTGAACAACAAAGAAACCAACAGAAAGGTAAAACTAATGACACAGAAAAAGGTAAAGCACCTGAATTTGCTCATTATATTGTGGCACAATGTAATATCAGAGTAAATGAAGACTTATTTAATGCTTCACTTGCTTCCTAGAAAAATGACTGGTTGCTTGATTCAGGAGCAACTTGCCACATGAATCATAGAAAATATTTTTTTGAAGAATTTACTGATAATGTTGATGGAGTAGTATACTTTGCAGACCAATAAAAAATCAAGCCATTAGGGCTTGGCACAATCAAGCTTAAATTGCCTGGTCTTCCAATCTTTCTTTTGGATCATGTCCTATATCTCCCATATCTGAAGAGAAACTTGTTTTCCTTGGTCCACATCCGCCAGCAAGGTCACTCCATTCATATGTTTGATGGCAAGCTCGCGGTAAGAAAAACATCTGACCACTCACTTGTCATGAGGGGAATAGAAAAAGAAAGGCTTCTCAAGCTGCAAGGTACCTTTGCTTGTGCATAACATTTCTCATACAATTCTTATTATGAAGAAGGTACACTTCCATCAAGTTTATTATGGCATGCTAGATTTGGAAATTTGAACTATGATAGCCTCTACTTGTTGAAGAAAAATGGTGTTGTTGGGTTGCCTACAATTCCTAAGAAATTTAAGCAATGTGATGCTTGCATTCTAGGAAAGAATAACAAACAGTCTTTTCATGATTCAAATTCAAGAGCACATAGAAAACTTGAACTCATTCATCCATATTTATGTGGTCCAATGCCTGTTCCTTCTGCAAATGGAAATAAATATACGATGACATTTATTGATGACTACATCAGAATGTGTTGGGTTTATTTATGGAAGAACAAATCTAATGCTTTTCAAACATTCAAGAACTTTCATAAATGGATTGAAAATGATGCACAATCTCATATTGGGTCTATTCGCACAGATAATGGAAAAGAATACACATCAAATGAATTTGAAAACTATCTTTGCCAACATGGGATCAAACATCAAATAACTGTGCCTTATAATCCCCAACAAAATGGTGTAGCTGAAAGAATGAACAGGACAATCATAAATATGGTACGCTCCATGCTCTTCTTCAAAAATGTAAAAATAATGTTTTGGGTTGATGTTGTTCTATGTGATGCATATATAAAGACTAGATGTCTATATAATGCTATTAGAAACAAGAATCCATATGAAATGTGGTATGGGTACGTTCCTTCGGTAAAGCATCTTAGGGTCTTTGGTTCCACCTGTTATGCCTTAATACCAAAGATACATAGAAACAAACTTGGTGCAAGAAGTTGTAAGTGTATCTTCCTGGGGTATTCAAACACCTCCAAAGCATATTTTCTCTATGATGAAGTCAATAAAAAGTTTGTTGTATCTAGAGATGTAATTTTTCTTGAATCATCCAAAACTGACAATGTTGTTGAGCGGCAACTTGATCGCTTGGATAGATTCGCAAATACAAAATCATTTCAAGAATTTGATAATCAAATTCCACATTAGGGGGGATTCCTATACTACATCAACATGTGGAATATTCTTCTTAAGAACTCTCTCCCCCATATGAAACTCCAACAACTGATGATGCTTTAAGTGATGTGATTGATAGAATTGGGAGACTCAATCTTGATTCAGTCCCAACTCAATCAACGGAGTAGCCTGGACCATCTGAGAAAGGTCCTTCAAAGTGGTTGATAGAGACATTTGAAAGTGTTCATCCTGATGAGGGTGGAAAGATAGGAACTAGAAATTCAAACCGGAAAAATGGAGGTGATGTAGATGACTCTAATTCACCTGTTGATATGGATGTTTCTTATGATTGTGAATTGAATTTGTCTATAGATTTTGAACCAACTTCCTTCAAAGAAGTTGCTTCTCATGATGAATGGAAAGAAGCAATGGAAAAGGAGTATGATGCCCTCATAAAGAATTGCACTTGGAAACTGGTTGATCCTCCATTAGGAACCAAACCAATTGGCTCCAAGTGGGTCTCTAAGAACAAGTATAAAGCTGATGGCTCACTTGACAAGCACAAAGACAGGCTTGTGGCAAAAGGTTTTGCACATAAGGAAGGGGTTGATTATGAGGATGCTTTTGCCCCTACAACAAAATGGGCTACCATCCAGACACTCTTTTCCCTAACAACTCAAAATGGTTGGAAAGTCCATCAAATGGATGTAAAAACTACTTTCTTGAATGGATATCTAAAAGAGAATGTTTTTATGTCCCAGTCTGAAGGATTTGTTGTGGAAGGACATGAACATAAAGTATGCAAACTTGTGAAGTCATTGTATGGCCTCAAACAAGCACCGCAAGCCCGGTATGAAAAACTAACTGAGAATCTTCTGAAACTCAATTTCAAACATTATGATCTTGATGATGCAACTTTATTTGTCAAGAAAGTTAGCAAAATAGTTGTATATCTTGTGGTATATGTAGATTATATTTTGATGATAGGGAACAATGAAATCTACATTACATCCATAAAGAAGGAATTGGGGAAAAGTTTTGAAATGACTGATTTGGGCTATGTTCATTACTATCTTGGTATTGAAGTAACTCAACATCTAAAGTCCATATTTATTTCTCAAAAGAAGTACATTGGAGATCTGTTGAACAAGCTTGACATGATAGAATGCAATCCTCTTACTACTCCAATGGAACAAAACTTAAATCTCACATCCATTGAAGGAAAAGAATTTGAGGATGCAACAAAGTATAGACAGCTTGTAGGAAGTCTCAACTACCTAACTACTACCAGATTAGACATTACGTTTGCTGTTGGAATCCTCTCTAGGTTTATGCAAAAGCCTTGTGAGGGAGACTAGTCTGCTACAAAAAGAGTTCTAAGGTACTTGAAGGGAACTCAAGGCTTCGGAATCATGTATACACGGGTGGACGACTTCAGCTTGATTAGATACTCTGATTCAGACTTCGATGGAGACAAAGAAACCGGGGTATCTACTTCAGGATATGCTATGAGTCTTGGATCAGGAGTTGTCTCTTGGAGATCATGCAAACAATTAGTTCCAACAGATTCCACAATAGAAGCAGAATATGTGGCAGCAGCTGAGGCAACAAAAGGAATTGTGTGGCTCAGGAAAATTCTTGAAGATTTGCAGGTAAAACAAGTACAATCAACTCCACTCATGATTGATAATACCTCTGCAATGAAGTTGGCCAAGAACCCAAAGTTCCATGATCGAACGAAGCACATCAATACTAAATATCATCTGATTTGACACCATGTTGAGGCCAAAAAAATCCATCTCCATCATTGTTCCACTAATGAGCAAATTACAGACATCTTCACCAAAGCACTTGGAAGAGAAAAGCTTGAATGATTCAGAATGATGCTTGGACTCACCAACATCCCTTCAGATTAAGGGGGGGAATGTTGAGACCTAATCATCAGAATTGGGTGAATGTAATTAATGTAAATAAATAATAAGAAATATGAATAGTCATTGGGAGATGAAGTGAACAGTCTCTCCCTCATGTATATAATAAAGACCAACCTGAAGGAATAAAATATGAATTGATTTGGTGGAGTTACTATCTGGCCTAACAGTGACAAATATTGTATCAATATGAAAATCAATCATGGTCAACCATGCTCAATCATGGTCAATATGAAGGTTAACCATGACAATCATGGTCAACCATGGTCTAACATCACATTGTGACAAAGATGGTCATAATATGAAAATAAAACATGGTCAACCATTGTCGACCATGGTCAACCATTATCGACCATGGCTAGCCATTGTCAACCATGGTCGATCAAGGTCAACCATGGTTCAACGTCACATTATGACAAAGATCGTGTTAATGTGAAAATCAATTGTGATAAATCATGGTCAACCACGGTTAACCATGGCCAACAATCATGGTCACATTGTAACGAAGATTGTCTCTTGGTCCAACATCACATTATGACAACCATGGTCAACCATGGTCCAACATTGCATTGTGAAAAAGATTGTCTCAATATGAAAATCAACCATGGTCAACCATGGTCCAACATTGCATTCTGACAAAGATGATCTCAGTATGAAAATCAGTCATGGCCAACCATGGTCGAACGTCACATTGTGACAAAGATTGTGTCAATATGAAAATCAACCATGGTCAATAATGATTGACCATGTTTATTTTAGGGTTTATAATATTTATCTTATGGTTTAAATACCTTGGATATATAATATTAAACCCTTAGATTTTATATTAATCCCTTGAGTTTATAATCCTTTGAGTTTTTAGTACTAATCCCTTGCGTTTGTTAGTCTCTTGGGTTTATAATGTTAATTCCTTGGGTTTATTAATATAAGGGTGCATATTCCTAGGGTATAATATTATTCATAGGGTTTATAATCATGTTCAACTGTGGTCAATCATGGCCCAATGTCACATTGTGACAAAGGTTGTCTCGATATGAAAATCAACCATGTTCAATCATCGTCAACCATTGTCATTCAAGGTGAATCATGGTTCAATGTCACATTATAACAAAGATTGTTTGAATATGAAAACAACCATGGTCAACCATATTCAATCATAGTCAACCATGGTCATCCATGGCCAATTATGGTTAACCATGGTCCAACGTCACATTGTGACAAAGATTATCAATATGAAAATCAACCATGGTTAATCATGGTGAACCATGGTCCAACCTCACATTGTGACAAAGATTCTCTTAATATGAAAATCAATCATGGTCAACCATGGTCAAATGTCACATTCTGACAAATATTGTCTCAATATGAAAATCAATTATGGTCAACCATGATAAATCATGTTTATTCTAAGGTTTATGATATTTATTTTCGGGTTTATATACCTTGGCTTTACAATATTAATCCTTTGGGGTTTTTAGATTTTTATTATTAATCCCTTGTTTTTATTAGTACCTTGGGTTTATAATATCAATCTCTTGGGTTTATATTCCTATGGTTTAATATTAAGTCTATGGTTTATAATATTAATTTTAGGGTTCAATATTAATCACTTTAGTTTATAATCCATTGGGTTTATAATATTAATCCTCTGGGCTTATTAATATGAAGGTTTATGTTCCTAGGATTTAATATTAATCCTAAGGTTTAATGTTATTCCCTTGTGTTTTAAATATTAATCCCTTGGGTTTATTAACGAGATAGGTTTATAATGTTGATCCTAAGGTTTATAATATTAATCTTAAGGTTTGATCTTTATTTTAGGGTTTATAATATTTACCTTAGGGTTTATATCCATTGGGTTTATAATATTAATTCCATTTGTTTAATATTATTCCCATGGGTTTACAATCCCCTCAGTTAATTAGTTATGATATCAATCCCTTTTATTTATTAATATAAGGGTTCATATTCTTAGTGTATAATATCATTCATAAGATTTCTAATATTAATCCTACGGTTTAATTTAAATATATTGGGGTTTATAATATAAATTCCTTGGGTTTTTTAATCTCTTGATTTAGAATATAATATTAGTTTAATATTAATAATAATCTCTTGATTTATTTTTTTATTTAATATTAATATCTTCGATTTATAATTCGTAATATTATGACTTATAATATTAATCCCCTATTTTTATAATACTACTCTATTGGGTTTATCAATCTCTTGGGTTTACAATATTAATCTATTGGGTTTATTAATCCATTCAGTTTATAATATTGATAATTAATTGAATTCATTAATTCCTAAGGATTTTGATGTCTTGGAATTATAATATTAATGATGAATTGGGTTCATTAATCATAGGGTTTATAATCCCTTCGATTTATAGTATAAATTCCAGGGTTTAATATTTTTCCCTTTGGTTTATTTTCTCTTGGGTTTATAATATTAATCCCTTGGGGTTTATTTCCACTTGAGTTTATAGTATTAATCCTTTCGGTTTATAATATTGAGATTTTTAATAATGGTTTTATTAATATCACATTTAAAATATAAGGTTTGAAATGTTCACTTTATAATATTGGGTTTTATAACTCTAGGGTCTATAATATTAATATTAATATTAATCCCTTATGTTTACTAGTCCTAAGAGTTTATAATATTTATCCCTTGGATTTATAATATTTATAATCCCTGGGTTTATAATATTAACTTATTGGGTCTATTATTCCTAAGGGTTTATAAAATTAATCACTTCAGTTTATATCATTAATATTTTTGGTTTATTATTAGAGTTTATAATACTAGTCTTACTATTTCGTTTATATCATTAATATCTTCAGTTTATTATTAGAGTTATGATACTAATCTTAGGGTTTATAATATTAATCTTAGGGCTTATAATATTGGTTTTCATGGTGTTAGGATTTATAATATTTAGTTTAAAATTAAAGTTTAGTATCATGATGTATCACATTATTCTTATTCATAATGTAACATTTTAATCCAAGGATTTAATTTATTTTATTTTTTTCCCTTGGGTTTATAATATTAATCCCTTGGGTTTATTTTTATTAATCTTAAGGTTTAATATATTTCCCTTAGGTTTATTTTTCAGTGGCGTTTATAATATTAATTCTTAGGATTTGTTTTCCCTAAGGTTTATTAATCCTTTGGGTTTATTATTCTTAATCTTAGGTTTTAATATTTTCCTGTTGTGTTTAATTTGCCTTCGGTCTATAATATAGGGTTTATATTCCTAGGGTTTAACATTAAGCCTATGGTTTATAATATTAATCTTAGGGTTCAATATTAATCCCTTTAATTTATAATCCATTGGATTTATAAAATTAATCCCTTGAGCTTATTAACCTTAGGATTTATGTTCCTAGCATTTAATATTAATCCTAAGGTTTAATGTTTTTCCCTTAGTTTTTTAATATTAATCCCTTGAGTTTATTAATGAGATAGCTTATAATGTTGATCCTAATATTTATAATATTCATTTTAATGTATAATGTTTATTTTAGGTTTTATAATATTTACCTTAGGGTTTATATCCCTTGGGTTTATAATACTAATTCTTTGTGTTTAATATTATTCTCATTAGTTTATAATCTCCTAGGCTTATTAGTCCCTTGCTTTTATGATATCAATCCTTGGGTTTATTATTATAAGGGTTCATATCCTTAGTGGATAATATCATTCATAAGGTTTATAATATTAATCCTAGGGTTTAATTTAAATCTATTCGGCTAATCATCCATTGGGTTTATAATACAAATTCCTTGAGTGTGTTAAACTCATGTTTTAGAATATTAATATCTTGGGTTTAATATTAATATTAATCTCTTCTATATATTAATATCTTGGATTTATAATTTGTAATATTATGACTTATAATATTAATCCTCGAGGTTTATAATACTAGTTTGTTGGGTTTACTGATCCCTTGGGTTTATAGTATTAATTTGTTGGGTTTATTATTCTATTCGTTTATAATATTAATAATTAGTTGGGTTCATTAATCCCTAGGGTTTTTAGTGCATTGAATTAGAATATTAATAACAAGTTGGGTTCATTAATCCCTTGGGTTTATTTCCATTGAGTTTATAATATTAATCATTGGGTTTATAATATTGAGATTTATCATATTGGTTTTATAATATCACATTTAATATAAGGGTTTGAAATGTTCACTTTATAATATTGGGTTTTATAACTTTAGGGTTTACAATATTAATATTAATACTAATATTAATCCCTTATGTTTATTAATCCTAAGAGTTTATAATATTTATCCCATGTATTTATAATGTTTATAATCTCTTAGGTTTATAATATTAACCCATTGGATCTATTATTCCTAAGGGTTTGTAAAATTAATCACTTTGGTTTATATCATTAATATCTTTGGTTTATTATTAGAGTTTATAATACTAATCTTAGTGTTTGGTTTTAATCATTAATATCTTAGGTTTATTATTAGAGTTTATGATACTAATCTTAGAGTTTATATATTAATATTAGGGCTTATAATATTAGTTTTGATGGTGTTACGATTTCTAATATCTAGTTTAATATTAAAGTTTGATATGATGATGTATCACATTGTTCTTATTAATAATGTAACATTTGAATCCTAGGATTTAGTTTTTTTGCATTTAGTTTATTTTCCCTTAGGTTTATAATACAGCTTGAGTGGGCCTAATGGTTAAGAGCATGTGTTTTCTCCTAAGAGGTCACAGGTTCAAAACCAGAGGGGGTAGAGTATGTATGCCTTCGTAGACTTAGCAGTCAAATCGCTGCGCGGAGGTGGGTCCCTTGTCCCACAAACAAGGGGGTCTCATACACCAATTTGGTGTCTGGCTTGGCTGTGACCTTAAAAATGGATATTATTATTATTATTAATATTAATCCCTTGGTTTTTTTTATTGATATTAAGGTTTAATATTTTTCCCTTAGGTTTATTTTCTATTGGGTTTATAATATTAATTCCTAAGATTTATTTTCCCTTGGTTTTATTAATCTTTTGAGTTTAATATTCTTAATCTTAGGGTTTCATATTTTTCCCTTGGGTTTATAATACTAAATGTTTGCGCTTATTTCCTTTGATTTTATAATATTAGTCCCTTGGATTTGTGATATTGTAGTTTTTAATTTTGAGTTTATAATATTGCATTTAGTATCAACATATGAAATATGTTGGGTTTTTAATATTAGGGTATATAATATTGGGTTTTTTAATATTAAGACTTATAATATTAATTGTGTCATTTATAATATTAATCATGTGCTTTAAAATATTTATTGCAAAGTTTATAATATTAATGTTAGGAATATAATATTAATCTTGAGATTTACAATGTTGGATTTTATAATATTAAGGCATATAATAATTGATTTAATATTAGAGTTTAATATCATTATGTTGAAATGGTTTATAAATCTATCATTATGTATAAAAGATATTGATAATTATATTAATATGTTAATAAATGTATATTAATCATTAAGATCATAGTGAAGGATAAATAAGTATTATTAGTAATTAACCATATACTATTATTATATTATATTAATTTTGTTAGTGTTAAATATATCAATGTATATGGTTGTTATTATTTACATAGTTAGTAATAAGTACAAATAATCATTCTCTAAAAGGCACATTAATACTATATATCTAATAATTATTAATGTGTTTTATAAATACCTATTAACTTATATCAACCACACCACATTTACTAATATAATTGTATATGTGTTTCATATACTCTTATTAATCTATATCAACTATATTGATAAATGTAATTATACTAATTATACATACACCAATAAAAAAATAATTATAAAATATCTAATAATTTATGATTACCTGATTAGAAATATATCATCTTTATTTTTATATACTATTAAATAGTATTAACCTTTTAAAAAAACACTAACCGAAATAATTAATTTTGTGAATATTGATTTTTGAATTCTCAATGTCTAACTCATACTTGAGCTTGCCATCGGGCCACAACTCCACAATCTTGTCCATTAATTAAAAGAAAGATTTGGATTTATAAGCCATATATGTATAATATCAATAAGATGCTTTAAAAAAATGTAAGCTTGGGTTTAACTCCTACCAGAAAAGACCTCGTATTTTTTGGCATTGTATATTTTGACTTCATAATTTTGGTTTTGCTTATCATAATTTCATCTCAAGAGAATTTTGATAATCCTAATTTTTAGTTTTAGAATAAATAAACATTTATGAACTTCATTATTTTCAATTTTAGAATGTAGTAGTATTATATATGTATTTTTCATAAAATTTGGTTTTGTATTATGCAAAAATAAAAAATAATAAAAGAGGAACAGTGTGGAATATTCTAATTCAGTTTATCAGAAAATTTACAAACCAAAATTGTTTTATTGTTTTTAATTTAAGAAGAACTAAAATAATATTATACATAATTACAATATGAAGAGAAAAATATACATTCAAATAAATTTTAAAATATTATATTGTAGCAGCAATTAACATTCTCATTAACAAATTTATATTTTGTAAAAATATTAAAGTAATATATGTAATTTTTCTTAAAGCCTTGCATGACTATATTTTCATAATGTCTCATTTAACACCCAAATTAACAGTAACTTTACATCAATAAAAAAATATATGTTTTAAATAATAATAATAATAATAAATAATAATAATAATTATTTATTATTATTATTATTATATTATTAAAAATATAATATAAATATTTAATTAAATAAAATTAAATTAATATAATATTTACTGCGAAAGAATCAATAATCATTAATTTACTTATATAAATATTATTGATTATAAATAAAATTATAAAATTATTATCTAGTTACTATAAAATATCATACTATAAATATTTTAAATTATATGGGGCATCTTTCTTTTTTAT
Organism: Pinus taeda; assembly: GCA_000404065.3. NCBI lineage: Eukaryota > Viridiplantae > Streptophyta > Pinopsida > Pinales > Pinaceae > Pinus > Pinus taeda. Next base: position 17,711 of record APFE030596201.1, read on the forward strand.
TTTTTATATATAATTTTTTATTTACTTACTTAAAAGTTCATAAAGTGTAAATCCAAAAAATGAATTATCATATAAATATCATAGCATAACAATCATATCATGGATTTTGAAAAAAGACTTATCATCTAAATATCATATAATAGAAACCATATCATAACGATCCAACCAAACATAATTTCATATAACATATTTCAGATGATATATGAATTAAAAGCCATCGATTCCGACATATTACTACCAACTATTTAAGTACTCAACCCATTTTGCATCATGCAAATCAAATCATAGTAAGTGGAAACAGAAGAAAGCTCCAAAATACTCTTTATTAAATGCTCAAATCCCGTATTTGTATTATTCAGTTTTTATTTATTCACTGGGAAGGCTTATGGAACAGTATGGCTCCACAATCAACCATAGTATATGGAAGATATCCTTCCCTGCAACGATTAACACGGCGAATGGTCCTTCACAACGGAGGGATTTCGTCTATCAACTGATCCTACAAAAACCATAAGTAGAAATTAATTAAACATCTTGATGCAGTGATGATGAGTGGATTGTAGATTTCCAAATATTGTAAAATTTTAAATATAGGTCAAACAATTAATCTTGCTTTAGTTTATTAAATTTTGAAATAATCTACCATCGGAGTAATAGTGAGTAACCATAATAGAATCCTAACTGAAAAACAATTTTATAATCTAACAAATGAGAATGAGATTAAACAATTAATCTACCTGTCAAATTCCAAAATATTTCAAAAAAAAATAGGAGGAATGCTAGGGTTAAGTAGTAGACTGAGCTTACGATGAGCAGTCGATATCCCTGGTTATGGTGAAGGAGAGCTGCAGGCCGCAATTAGATGGAAGACTCTGAAGAGCTCTGTCGTTAAGATTGTAATTGATGGCTTCGTTCTTTAGACATGTGCAGATTTGTTGTATTTCCTCTGTGGTGGTGGCGTCGCCATAGAGGCTCTGAACGCCCTGGCAGCAAGAACTCTCTTCCGCCGGCACCGGCGTTCCCGTGGTGAGATACGTGGCGCAGGATGCGATCTGCTGAATGATGGTGTTGCAGTCCAGTGCAGCCGAGGCTGGTTGGTGGAGGAAAACTCCCATGCACGCCCAAATGCAAACGCAGATGACTGCGCCACTCACGCTCCGCGACTTCTTCTCAGCCATTGCGATACAGTAAGGAAATTAATCGAAAATTAATGGAGAACTGGATGGTTGCTAAAGGAATTTAAGGCCATCATATTTATGGTGGGTTCGGGAGGAAGCATTATAGGTACATGTATAATATTCTGCTGCCCTTTGGCTTGTTTGTTGGCTCACGCAGAATCGGCTTGGGTTGTAACTACCAGTTTCATTGGTAAATTTCGCGTGTATCTGAATGTTAGAATATGAAATTCTCACACAAAATACGCCTCCACACTATGCCCGAGTTATTCCTCTTCGTCATTATTTCCATTTAAACAAATCATTATTTTCATTATTGAGTTTTATACATCGTCCTCTCTCTAAAATCCTTAAACCTTTTCGATATAGAATTATAATTTGATAACTAAGAAAAACACTCGCTATAAAATATTGAATGAGGGGATACCTTGCTAAGTTTCCTGTAAGCCAAAAGCCTCAAGCTACTGAAATAGCCAAGAACTCAAAATAGTTTTATACATTGATTCAAGAAAAGCAAGCTCATAAAAACCATAAGATATGGATTCTTTACAACAATACTAAGAAATTCCCAATACTGGCTTAACTTCCTACCATATCGGTAACATATGATGGGACCAGCCCAACACACCACACGGTTCCACATAATAGATTGGACTTAACACACGGTTTATGTTAATCACTAATTAAATGATTTAAATAATGATTAAATGTGGATCAAATTATAGTTTGTGACTTGATCTCGGATATTTCTGGAATTTGATGTGGTGGCAATTATGATCGTAGTTATTATGTTGTACTGCGCCTTGGGTTGAGTTTCCCGCTCCTCGTTCTTGCCAAAACTTTCCCTCCTACTATCGCTCAGTCATTTTTGCTCTTTGCTTCTTGGTTTGCTTTGGTAAGGTTTATGTTGCCTTTGCATGCAGCTACGCTGCAACAGTTGGGCGCGCTTGTTAGGGCTACTTTCCCTGAAAGTTTGGCTCTTGCATTCACCTGGGTAATTTATGGCCTTGGCTCGTTATGCACAGAATGATGGTTCTATAGCCTGTGTGAGTATACACTTATGATTCTTTTGCAGCTATTTAACTTGTCTTTGCTCACTGTTCTGGTATGAGGTCGTCTTGGTGGTAAATCTCATTGGTTTTGGCATGCATCCAGGTTGCAAAACAATGGCATTCTCCTGTCTTCAGCTTCACTTCATGTAACTTCGTCCATCCATGATTCACTTTGCTCTCTCTGTTGTTTTGTTTCTAATGTCTTTGCTCCTTTGTCTCAGTCGATGTTTGAGATTCGTGGCTCAATGGCTTGCGCTCTCTCTATGCTGTGAACCCTCCAGGTAAGGAAATGTTTCCCTTTCTTGTATGCATTCAACCACTTCTTTTTCCTTCCATATTCGGCAGTTATGCTCATAGCCTGGTCTTGGTTCTTTTGCAAGTTGTGGGTTTGTAGTTGAGCGTGTCTGGAGTAGTCATCTCGGCTCTCGCTTCGTAGGCTCTGTCACCGTCACCAACTTTTGGTTTTAGAGTTAGGACCTGTAAGTTCTGAGGGGTTGGTTTCCTCAATGCTTGTTAGTTAGTGTCCCTTGGTTGTAGTCAAGCGTCCTCGTTAGTTTTAAATGTAGGCTTTCTTAGTTTCTATGCTTATTGTCTATAAATTTTATAAGATGGGAGTCGTTTCCCAAAACCGTCATCTAGGGTTTGTTGGCCGTTAGGTTTGTGACTCCTTGTAGGTTATGTTCGAGCTCTACTATGTATATTCAAGCATTTCGTGTTATAATTGAAAAGAAATTTCAGGGAAAACGTTGGCTTTGAATTATCTCCATTTTAATGGTGATTGTTCGACTGTTGTTTCTCTCGTTCTAGCTTGGACACCCTAAAACTGTGCCTGTTATGTTGTGGTTGTATTCGTAGTTTCTTCAGTGACCATAAAGTATTGTAGACATATTCGTATTTGTTCAGGTGGACAGATTCGAAATTGAGAAACTAATATGTGGCTTGTATGATTGTGCGTATGTGCTTAATTCGCCCGAATTACTTGCGATTGTTCCTGTACGTTTCAACGTTGATTTCTCTTCATGGGTTACAAACCCTTGTTCGAGAAATTCGTTAAAGTCTCGGTTGTCTGAACTCTGTTTCTTTAGGAAAAGAAAATAGACAAGCTAGTCTGCATGTACTGTGTCGATTACTCTGGTTGTTCGGTGAACAGGAAGCAATAAAGAAAATGTTATGATTACACAGATGGATTCGAATAAATTGGCTCCTCTTTTATTATGAATACTTGTATGCTAAATGCTGAACCTTTTTAATGATGTTTCCATTTACATTTATGTCCTCTGTTACAGTTACTTGAACTATGTAGTTACTTTTTCAATTGTAATTCTTATTAGTTACATAACTATGCATGTATTCGGTTATGCCTGTACTGCAAGATTTTACATTATACATATTTGTCTTTTTCTTGAAAGAACAGTTATTAACCTATTGTTTATTAAAGACAAACAAAATGGTGACCCTAATCGACCAAATTGTCCCTAACTAATACTAAGATTAAAAGAAAAACAAAGTCCTACATCCTACTTTGATAAACTGAACATAAGGAAACCAATTTGCTAATACAACTTTACACCTTGGTGGAGACCAACACTCAGTCATGGTGCCCTAGTTGGATGCTCCTACATCAGGCTCGAGGGGTAAAAAGAAATCATGACTCTGGTCCATGAGATTCTCAACTGAAGAACCCACCTGCTCAATTTGCCTGGCATCAAGCCATGAACTGTCCTCAATAGGATGGTTCTTCCACTTGACTAGGTATTGCAGGTACTCCTTCCATCGACTTCATTTGGCCACCTCAGTGTCAAGGATTCTCTAAATCTCGGGAGGCTGAACATAAGGCATTTGTCTCATCCAAGTTTCACTTCCATCCTGGGTATTTTGTGTAGGCCATGTGGTTCCGTCTTCTTCTTCTGGGTCAACAGTATAAGGAAACAAGTTTGCCACATTAAAGATGGGTGAAATGCCTATCCCTGGTGGCAGCTGTATCTCATAGGAATTCACTGAAAAATTTCGGAGGACTTTGCAGGGACCTATCTTATTGTACTTTAGCTTGTTGTATGCACCTCTACGGAAGCGTTCCTTGCACAAATGCATGAGGACTTCATCTCCCACATTGAACTGCACTTCCCTTCTTTTCAAATATGCTTGCTATTTATACTTTTGGCTGCTATCCTGCAATTTAATTTTCATTTGCTGATGCAAATATCTCATCGCATTAGCGAAATCTTCCCCATCTACGCTTCGCCTTTCTTACTATCCGAGATCTCGCAACTCATGAACTTCGTGAGGATGCATGCCATACAAGATCTAAAAAGGACTGCAACCCATGTTGCGCTTGGGTGAGTCATTATAAGCAAAATCTACTTGGGAAAGCACTCAATCCCACATCCATGAATTCTCACCAATCAAGCTTCGTAGCAAGTTCCCGAGACTCCTGCTTACCACCTCTGTTTGTCCGTCGGTTTGCTGGTGGTAAACAGAGCTGTAACTCAACTGTGTATCCATCTTCTTCCATAGGGTGTGCCAAAAGTGCCTTGTAAACTTCACATCCCTGTCCGAAAGAATAGATTTAGGCAAACCATGTAGCCTGACAATCTCTATAAATAACAATTGGGCCACATGAGTGGCATCACTGGTTTTTCTGAAAGGGATGAAATGCGCCATTTTTGAGAACCTGTCCACTACTACCATCACCAAGTCATAACCTCGTTGTGTCCTTGGTAGACCTAAGATGAAGTCCAAGCTAACTGAGTCCCATAGTGTGCTTGGAATAGACAATGGTGTATATAGTCCCATGTTTTGACTGTGACCCTTCGCTAACTGGCACATTTTACATCTGGTCACGAATCGCTGTACATCCCTTCGCATTCTTGGCCAAAAGTAAAAATTGATGAGTTGCTTGAGTGTCTTGTCTATGCCGAAATGTCTGGCTAGACCTCCACTGTGCTTCTCCCGAATAATATTCTCTCTCATCGAGTAGTCAGGAATGCATAGTTGTCCTCCTCTAAACGACAGTTTCTCCTGCAAGTTATAGTCCAACCATGGACTATTATCTCGCACCAAGGGATTCTAACATGCCTCATAGGCCTCCTTAAAATCCATGTTAGTCTGATATAAATATTTCAAGTGCTCAATACCTAGCACTTGTACAGTACTCTCCTGCAAAAGTAAGGCCCTCTTACTCAACACATACGCCACCTTGTTGGCTTGCTTGCTGATGTGTTTCAACACAAAGGTGAAACTCTGCAAATATTCCACCAACTTGGCATGTTGGTGATTCAACTTTTGCTGTTGCATCACATACTGCAGTGAAAAATTATCTGAAAACAACACAAATTCATTTCCTAGCAAATAGTGTCTCCAATGCTTCAGTGCTTGGATGACAACATAAAACTCCTTGTCATAGGAAGAATATTTCTGCCTGTTTTCATTTAACTTCTCACTCAAAAATGCAACAAGTTTATCCTCTTGGCTAAGTACAGCTCCAATAGCCATACCGTTAGCATCACAACGAACCTGAAAGAGCTTTTTAAAATCTGGCAATCTCGGGATCGGTCTCTCTGTGATCTTCTTCTTTAGTAGCTGAAAACTCCTCTCCACTACATCAGTCCATCAAACAGGCTGATTGGCCTTTTTAATAGTGTCCAACATAGGTGTGCAGATTTCACTAAAATTTCTTATGAATTTTCGGTAAAAACTCGCTAGCCATGAAAATTACGTACCTCAAATAAGCTTTTTGGGGATGGCCAACTGACTATCGCTGCAATCTTCTCTTGGATCCATCTTCAGCTCATTTTCTGCTATTATGAAGCCCAAATAAATAAACTCTTTTTGCAGAAAAGTACATTTTTTTAGATTTATCAGCAGCTTATTCTGCTACAATTTTTCCAGCACTTTCTAAACATGTCGAAGGTGCTCCTCCCTTGTCTTGCTGAAAATTAGTATGTCGTCCAAGTACACTATCACAAATTTTCTGATGTATTCTTTCAGCAATTCATTCATTAACCGCATAAAGGTACTAGGTGCATTACTCAGTTCAAATGCCATAACCAGCCATTCATATAGTCCCTCATTAGTCTTGAAAGCTATCTTCCACTCATCCCCCTCTCAAATTCATATCTGATGATACCCACTCTTTAGATCTATCTTAGAAAAATATGTTGCCCCACTTAGGCAATCCATCATGTCGTCCATCTGTGGCAGTGGAAACCTATACCGGATGGTGATTTTTTTGATGGCCCTCGAGTCTATGTACATCCTCCATTCTCCTCCTTTCTTGGGAGTGAGAACCGTTGGAACTGCGCAAGGGCTCAAACTCTCCCTTATCAATCCTTTGTCTAGCAGTTCCTGCACCTGATTTCCAATCTCCTCATTGTCTTTGAGGCTCATCCGATATGATGCCTTATTTGGAAAACTTGCTCCAGGTTTGAAGTCAATATGATGACTTATGCTTCTTTTGGGGAGCAGTTTATCTCGCAAGTCGTCCACCACTATATCGGTAAACTCCTGCAACATATGCTGAATTTTTGCGGGCAAATATGACACCTCTGTATGTAGCAGTACCGTCTTTGCTCTTCTTACAACTGCATAGCTCACCTCGCTATCCTCAGCATGTTTCAGAAACTATTTTCCACTTACTAACAATGCTCTTGTCTCACTTGTCCCTGTTGTTCCTTCCTCCTTGATGGGCACAAGTGTGTGTTTCATCCCATCCTTGACAAACTTATAGTAGTTTGTCTTTTCATCATGTACCACCTTCCTGTCATACTGTCATGGCCTGCCTAGCAGTATGTGACGTACATCCATCGGCATTATGTCACAAATGACCTTATCCTTATATCTGCCTATATGAAACTCCACTTCGCATTGCTCATTTACCAGCAACTGATGGCCTTTTTGCAGCCATGAAACTTTGTAAGGGGTGGGATGTTTCAACTGCTTCAACCCCAACTTTTCCACCATCTCTATGGCCACCAAGTTATCTGTACTACCGTTGTTAATCATTAGCTTACATCACTTACCGTGTGACTTACAAAGCATCCGAAACAAAGCTTTCTGCTGAGTTTGTTTGGTGGTTTGTTTGGCTAGTTTTAACAACACCTTGTTCAAAACTAGGGCTTCCCCAGTTTTTGGGGCATTCTCTGCTTCTTGGGGAGATGCCTCTACTTCTTCTGGTTGTGACACATATGCACCCCTCTGTCTAGCTTGGTTTGCCTCAGGACACTCAAATGATCTGTGTCCCCACTTGTGACACTTGTAACATTGGTAACCAGCTCCTCTGCCCCAGCCATTTCCCCTACCTCACTGATATGGCCTACCACCTCTCATATTGTCACCTTTTTCTGCTGATCCAGAAGCTTTATAACTGCTGCCTTCCTCATTATTGCTAGCAGTTCACCCTATTCCATAGGACTGGCCTCTTCCACTACCGGTTCCTCGTCCTCTCCTCGCATTTTGCTTTATAGTAATTTTCTCTTCAGCTTTCATAGCACTCTGATATTCTTCTTCAATGTTCTTTGGAGAAAGAATACTAATTTCATCTAAAATTTCTAGCCTTAAACCATTTACATGCTTGGTTGTCTTCTTTGGGGTATCCTTTGTATAACCGACCTTTAAGTTCACTCGATAAAACTCTTTAGTGTACTCCCTTACTGCCATTCCTTTCTGTTTCAAATTTTACACGTGCCTGTGTAGTGCAATCTAGTAATCTTTAGACAGAAATCTGCCTTTCAACTTGGCCACCATCCTTGACCAGTTTTTGATTGGCAACTTGTTCAATCTCCTTCTCTCTGTTTGGACACTGTCTCACCACAGGGCCGCGTGTCCCTTCAACTTTGTCACAGCGAACTTAACTCTGCGGTCTTCATTGATGTCCTCACACTTGAAATACTTATCTAGCTCGCTGATCCGGTCCAACAGAACCTCTGTGGACAAGTTTCCATCATAATTTGGGAGTTTTGGTTTGGGTTTACTACTTGCTATTAAGACCAACCTCAATAGTCTCATTTCCATGCCCTCTCCATTCAATCCATTTGTTGTCGCTATAGATTCCTCTTCACTATCATCACCTATCTCTGGATACCTTCTTCTCCTTGCTTCAACTGCCTCCAAATGGGTAGTAAGAATCCTGATATCCTCTCTCAGTCCTTCCTCTACTATCCTCTGAACACCTCTTCCATGACCTCTCCTTCCTACCTCCGTTTCTCTAGCCAATTCCAAAACCTTGCTTTGATACCACTATGATGGGACTAGCCCAACACACCACACGGTTCCGCACAATAGATTGGACTTAACACACTGTTTATGTTAATCACTAATTAAATTATTTAAATAATAATTAACTATGAATTAAATTATAGTTTGTGACTTGACCTTGGATATTTCTGGAATTTGATGTGGTGGCAATTATGACCATTGTTATTATGTTTTACTGCGCCTTGGGTTTCATTTCCCACTCCTCGTTCTTGCCAAAACTTTCCCTCCTACTATCGCTCGGTCATTTCTGCTCTTTTCTTCTTTGTGCCGAGGGTTTGCTCTGGTAAGGTTTATGCTGTCAGTGCATGCAGCTATGCTGCAATGGTTGGGCATGCTGGTCAGGGCTACTTTGCATGAAAGTTTGCCTCTTACATTCACCTAGGTAATTTATGGCCTTGGCTCATTATGCACAGAATGATGGTTTTGTCGCCTGTCTGAGTATACACTTGTGATTCTTCTACAACTGTTTAACTTGTCTTTGCCTCAGTCACTGTTCTGGTATGAGGTCATCTTGCTAGTAAATCTCAGTGTTTTTGCATGCATCCAGGTTGCAAAACAATGGTGCTCTCGTATCTTCAACTTCACTCCAAGTAACTTCGTCCATCCATGATTCACTTTGATCTCTCTATTATTCTGTTTCTAATGTCTTTGCTCCTTTGTCTTAGTCGATGTCCGAGATTCGTGGCTTAATGGCTTGCGTTCTGTCTACGCTGCGAACCCTCCAGGTAAGGAAATGTTTCCCTTTCTCGTATGCATTCATATACTTCTTTTTCCTTCCATAGTCAGCAGTTATGTTCATAGCCTGGTCTTGGTTCTTTTGTAGGTTGTGGGTTTACAGTTGGGTGTGTTTAGAGTAGTCACCTCGGCTCTTGCTTGGTAGGCTCTGTCACCGTCACCAATTTTTGGTTTCAAAGTTAGGACCTGTAAGTTATAAGGGTCTCGTTTCCTCAATGCTTGTTCGTTGGTGTCCTTCAGCTATAGTCCAACATCCTGGTTCATTTTTAATGCAGGCTTTCTTAGTTTCTATGCTTGTTGTCTGTAAATTTGTATAATATGGGAGTCGTTTCCAAAAACCCTCGTCTAGGGTTTGTTGGTCGTTAGGTTTGTGACTTCTTGTAGGCTATGTTCGAGCTCTGCTATGTTTATTCAGGCATTTCATGTTATAATTGAAAAGAAATTTTAGGGAAAACATTGGCTTTGAATTACCTCCGTTTTAATGGTGATTGTTCGACTGCTGTTTCTCTCGTTTTGGCTTGGATGCCCTCGAACTGTGCCTGTTATCTTGTGGTTGTATTCGTAGTTTCTTCAATGAATAGAAAGTATTGTAGACATACTCGTATTTGTTCAGGTGGACGGATTCAAAATTGAGAAAGTAATATGTGACTTGTATGACTGTACATATGTGCTTAATTCGCCCAAATTGCTTGCGATTTTTCTGTACGTTTCAATGTTTATTTTTCTTCATGGGTTACAAACCCCCATTCTGGAAATTCGTTATAGTCTCAATTGTCCGAACTCTATTTCTTTAGGAAAAGAAAATAGACAAGCTAGTCTGCACGTACTGTGTCGATTACTCTGGTTGTTTGGTGAATAGGAAGAAATAAATTTTATGATTACACGATGGATTCAAATAAATTGTCTTGTTTTCTCTTTTATTATGAAAACTTGTATGCTAAATGCTAAACCTTTTTAATGATGTTTCCATTTACATTTACATCCTCTGTTCGTAGTTACCTGAACTGTGTAGTTACTTTTTCAGTGGTAATTCTTATTAGTTACATAACTATGCATGTATTCGGTTTTGCCTATACTGCAAGATTTTACATTATACAAATTTTTCTTTTTCCTGAAAGAACAATTATTAACCTATTGTTTAATAAAGACAAACAAAATGGTGACCCTAACTGACCAAACTGCCCCTAATTAATACTGAGATTAAAAGAAAAACAGAGTCCTACATCCTACTTTGACAAACTAAACATAAAGAAACCAATTCGCTAATACAACTTTCCACCTTGGCAGAGACCAACACTCGATCATGGTGCCCTCGTTGGATGCTCTTGCATCAACATATAAGGGGTGGAAAGAATGAAGATAAGTTACATTTTTTGGCTAAATGTAGGGATGAAATTTTAAGCTTTTTATCTTTTATCCAATAAAAGCTCTTAAGATCTATATAATTACTGTGAGCCCTTAAAAGTTATATAACTACTGTGAATTTTGATTCGGAGTAAAAAGACAAATTGTGGAGAATCATGTTATTGTCCTAATGGTGTTTCTTCAAAAGTATTTAGTGTTGTATAATATGTCAAGTTTCCATTAAATTAAATGCTTGTCCATGCAAATTTTCACACATCTTAAGAGGTATTTGTGTTTTAAGATAGCATAATTTAATCTAAAATGTGTAATTACTAATATATAATAAATATATATAGATATAAATATATATATATAATATATAAAAAATTATCATCTCTGTGTGTAAATCATCCATATAGATATATAATAATATAATATATATATATAATATATAAATATATATATAAATAATATATATATGAGCATGATTACCACACAGAGAGAATAATTTTTTCAATATATATATATATATATATATATATATATTATAAAAAAATTAATTATTTATAAAATATGCCAAAAAAGGTTTAATAAAATTTAATATTAATTTTTTGAAGTATGGTGAGTAAATATTTCAAACTACATATGTTTACAGACAAGTGTAAAGAGGTTTTTTCACTATTTAAATAAACTGAAAAAATAAAAGTGTCATTTGGAAAAGGATTTGTAAATGAAGATAGTGGTAATTTAAAAAAAAAAATTAGTTGTGTATATTTTATGATATTGAAAAATAGCTCAAAAAAATTTCAAGCATTATCTTTAAAAAAAATTAGATGAAAAATATCATTTGAATTGGAAAATGTCAAACTCATATGCCATTGGATAGATGATTCCTTCATGAATCCAAGGTGATCAACTCCACCACCTAAGGACACATTTACTTCTAAGTACCCTAGGGTACAATAGAGTTGTAAAAGGTGCTAAAATTGTGGATTTTAGGATTTGAGAGGCTCAATGGAGCAAATCGCTCAATCTACCTAAATTTCAAATTCAAATTGCTCGATTGAGGGTTGTGTAAACTTTCTATATAGCCATATACATGGTTAATAGGGATCCACCAAATGCTATGGCTAGCTTGATGAAGCCTCTATAAAGGAATTTTGATTACCTCATATTAAAATTCAAAATATCATTAAAAAAAAATTATAATGTCATATAAAACCCTTATTAAATTTA
>APFE030596201.1:37344-90313 GCA_000404065.3 Pinus taeda
AATTGAAAATTTATTTCACAAAACTCCTAAAGAAAATCTTTAAAACCTAAAATAATTAGAAAAAAATGTTTTTACCATTCAAAATCAGAAAATATGTATTTAATAAACACAACATTGCAAGTAAGAAACAAATTTAAAACTTAAATTCTAGTTTTTTTTGCTAAGTGTTTTCTAGGTTGTTGTTGTTTTTTTTTTTTTTTTTTTGGTTTTTCAGGTTGGTTTTGTAGTTTTCTAAGTTGTTTTGAAGGGTTTTTTTTATGGTTTTCTTGGTTGGTTTTGTGATTTTCTAAGCATTTTTGAAGGGTTTGTTTTGTGGCTTTCATGGTTTTTGTATGGTTGTTTTTCCTTCTTAATTAATTGGTTTTCATGGATTTTGTACATGGTTGTTATTTTTTTAATTTTGCAAAAATAAATTAACTAAAAAAGACAAAGGATATAATACCTACCTTTTTTTGAGCCTATGGGGTGTTGGCGAGGTGGTTGGTAGATTGATTTGAATGCTTCATTCCTCGATCAAGATCCAATACTCTTAGTCGAGCTATTGTCACACTCTCGATTGAGCTCCTAGCTAATACCCACGGTCTTTCTAAATGGCATGTGCAAACTGTAGGAGCGATATATATTAAAACATAGGGCTCAATCAAGTGTTATAGCTTGATCGAGCATTATAGCTCGAACAAAAGGTTATTTTTTAAACTCTCGATTGAGCTACCTTTTTAGCATCCAAAGAGCTCAATCAAGTGCTCAAAAATGACTTGATTGAGCACTTAAATGGCTCGATCAAGCCATTATTGTTTCCACTCAAACACACCCTCTTTTGCCAAAAAGTGTAACCCAGCTCCATGCTTTCACCTAAGGGCATCCAAAAACAAGTGAAAATTTGTTTTATCTTATGCTTTACAATGATAGCAAAGACCAATTTTATGCTTCCCTCTAATTTGTTAGTAGTCCTATGTTAAAGCATATCTTAAAGAACAAGCCAAAAAAATAATATGTTGTTTGGTGAACCTTTTAACATACATGATTTTGCATATTTTTGTTTTATCTTCTAGACCTCTTAACACATTTTCACTTGATATTCCAATTTGGCAGCATAGCCCCCTCTCAATTTTTTGTTGTGCCACACCAATTTTTCCTCATCATTCAAGAGGGAAACATGTGATTTTAACAATCCACAAACATAAAACAACCATTATTGGTGGCACTATTTATCTATAGCTAGTCCTCTACTATTAATCCTAATTGACGAGGCCATCAGATTCCCACTCATATTTAAAGTGATATGACCTATTTCACAAAGATGGATGGTAAAAATAGTGGAAAAATGATGCAAACTACAACTATTTACTACTCAAACATGATTTCCCATACTTAAATCCCCCTTTAGTCCCTTGGATCGCTTCCATCTCATTACGGGAGAATCCCACATCTCTTTGCATTAATCAAGACTATGTATTAGGGCTAACTCTCATTCAATGTGGTGTATTTAAATATCCCCATTAATCAAGTCTATGTATTGGCACAGTGCTCTTAAACACTTTCCTTAACTCCTCCACGGAAGTCACAAAAGAAAACCCTCACAATGCCCAACTATGTGCAATCCCCAAACTTTGTAAGTCGTTATAACTAGAGGTTTAAAAATATGAAAATACATATGTAGCATCCCTGGCTAAAAAACTCATGTAAAATATATAAATACCATGGATGATGGGACACGCATTCTAAGATGAATGTTGGGCAAGACATCGTAGTGTGGTTGTTTGTCGGTTTAATGTTTAAGGAAATTGGCAAAGGAGATGATTGAGGCTTTGGAAAGGTAAAAAAGGCGTTTTGGCACATTTATTTATGAAAATAAAGGAAATTAGGAAAAAAATTAAGGCGAAAGGTCACAGGTTGCATGTGAAGAAGAAATAAAAGGAAAATAGTGGAAAATGAAGAAAATAGAGGCCTCATTCATAAAAAGGCTTCTGAGGATCAGTTGGCAAGCTCTTAGTAAGTGTAATCTCTTAGCTCAAGATTTTCCTATGGTTATGCATGGGATCAAGAAAGAAAAATAAGGTAAGACGAAGGAAGGAGCAAGCAAGGAAGAGCGGGATCAAGCAGCTACAATAATATTCTTTGCAGATATAGATTTGCATGTGTATTTTCCTTGCTAGATTTGGCATGCATGGTATTTCATGTGGTTCTTTTGTTGTTATAGCATGGGTTTTTCCAAGCATAATAGTGTTTTCAGCCTAGCCTTTCCAATTCCGGATAGCCATGGTGTGATGTGGTTCTCATGTTTTTCTTGAGCTGCATTGCTAGATGGATTCGAAGTTGAGAGAGGTTGATCTTCGAATGATAGAGCACATGGCCTAGTGGTCCCTGAACTAGACTTTGGATTACGGTAAATCCATTGGCCTAGTGGCCACTGAGCGAAAATGTGGGTTTCCATAAATCCAGGATATTGTTTCCTCGGTGGGCGTAAGGATCCTTGTCAATGAATGGCAAGATAACTAGTAAATTCAAGAGGTGGTTTTCTCTCTGTTGGGCCTAGGAATCCTAGGTTTGGGATTGTAACAACCCTAGTAAAAATTCCATGTAATAAAAGTTAAGAAAAAATAACCATGAATGAATGGGACACTTATTCCAAACTAAATCTTGGGCCAAATCTTAATGATGGGGATACCTTGTGATTATTTGTGGCTAATAAAATTGGCAAAAGCAATGTCTAAGGCTTTGGAAAGGCAAAATGGCGTTTTTGGCACATTTATTTATGAAAATAATGGAAATTAGGAGAAAAGGGAGGTGAAAGGTCACAGGTGACATATAAGGAAGAAAATGAAGGGAAATAATGGAAAATGAAGAAAATAGAGGCCTCATCCATAAAACGGCTTCTGAGGATCAGTTGGTAACCTTTTGTCAGTTAAGTGTTGGAGCTCTCTCTCATTATTCTCTCTCTCTCTCTCTCTCTCTCTCTCTCTCTCTCTCTATCTCTCTCATACTATTGGATACTTAGAGTTTTCATGGAGTACTTTTGGAGGGTGTGGCATACTTGGATTCTTGGAGAAAGAAAGCAAAAGAAAAGTAGGAAAGCACAAGGAGGCATCAGGATTAGTAGCTACGTCAGATTTTCTTGTAGGTACCAAGTTGTATGTATGATTTCCTCACTATTTTTGGCATGCATGGCACGTGCATGTGGTTTGTTGGTTGTGATTTGTCATTGGCATGGAGGATTGCCTAGATTGATAGTGGATTGCATAGCCTTGCCATTTCCTGGATAGCCATGGTGATTGTGGGTTTACTTGCATTGTTTGTTTTTTATTGGTTCTCATGTTTATTAGCTTAGGTTGAGTTACTAGCCCTCGAGTGTTATGCTTTCAACCTGCAAAAGATACCCAAATACAGAATATGCGAAGAAAAATACCCAGAACATAGAATAGTGAGATTCAACAACAAATATTTTTATTATTTAGAAAGCAATGTTCACTGGCCTCTTTGAGGGGGCAACCTCCAATAGAGCAAAGCTCGATTCCAAAATAAGACACAATGCTCCTCGCAGGGAGTCTCTATCCTTTATATATGACTCATACATGTAATACCATGGATCAATACCATGGGTTTTATTAATACCATCTATCTAATACTAGGCCCATTTGCAACTAACTGTGGTCCCATCATTAATAGCGGGTTAACCACTTACCATTATTAATATGGGCTTTATTGACTCTTTATTATGACGTGATCCCACTTACATAAATAAGGGGGTTAGGGTGGGACCCTAACATGCCCTCCCCCTTAAGAATAGCCTTGTCCTCAAGGCTGAAGCTGCGTAAACTGCTGAAGAATAGTGGCTGGTTCCCAAGTTGAATCTTCCGGAGAGGTGTCTTTCCACTTGACGAGGACTTCCTTAATCACTCGGCCACGCAGGGGATGTTCTCGTCTGTCCAGGACCTGTTCAGGTTGGAGCCAGATTGAGCCTTCCTCGTCCAATTCAGGTAGAGTGGTTTGAATTCTGCAATTGTTCCCAATCACTTTCTTGAGGCATAAGACATGGAAAACTGGATGGATTTTTGCAGTAGGCGGCAAAGCCAACTTGTATGCTACTTCTCCAATGCACTGAAGTACTTTATATGGTCCATAGAATTTTGGAGATAGTTTCTGGCAACCCTTGTCTTTGAGTGATGTTTGCTTATATGGTTGTAGCCTCAAAAATACCTGATCCCCGTCTTGAAATTGGTGCTCTGAGCGATGCTGGTCTACCTGTTGCTTCATGTGGTTTTGAGCTTGATGAATATTCTATCTAAGATGGGCGAGGATGGTTGAACGGTTTTGTAGGAGTTGATCCACTGCTTGTACCTTTGAGCATCCCTTGATATAAGAAGTAGGGGAAGGAGGGAGTTGACCATATACTACTTCATAGGGAGTCATTTTGGTGGTGGCATGATAGTTGGTGTTATACCACCATTCAGCCAGAGGTAACCACTGAACCCAAAGATTTTTCTTTTCTGAAGTGAAACATCTAAGGTAGGTTTTCCAGACATTTGTTGACAGCTTCAATTTGACCATTTGTTTGTGGATGATAGGAAGTGATGAGTTTTAGTTAGGTGCCTTGTAGCCTGAAGAGTTCCTGCCAAAAATTACTGGTGAAGATCGGGTCATGATTGGACACAATAGAAGTGGGCATGCCATGCAATTTGAAGATCTGATCCATGAAAGATTGAGCGACCAAAGTCAGTGTAAACTGATGGGGTAGGGTGCAGGAATGAGCATACTTCGAAAGTCTGTACACAACCACCATGATGACTGACTTGTTTCCAGACTTTGGAAGACCCGTAATGAAATCCATAGAAACCTCCATCCATATTGATGCCGGGATGGGAAATGGTTGTAATGTGCCTGGTGCTTTGAAACTCTCCCCTTTGTGGTGTTGACAGACATCGCATTCTACTACAAAAGTAAGGATGTCCTTTTTCATGCCCGTTCAAAAAAATAATCTTTTGGTGCGAGCATACGTCTTCTGAAAGCCTAAATGTCCTACAAGGGGGTATGAGTGCAATTCTACGAAAATGTGACTTTTGAGGCTAGATGTTGGTGATATTATGACTCTGTCCTTGTAGCGAAGAATCTCATTTTGCCACGAGTAACCCTTGGTGGGATTTGGATCTGCCTGCAATTGAGAAATGAGTTGGGAGAGCCCGGGATGTGAAAACCATTCTCTGCGAGCTTCTTCAATCCATTCTGGAATGGGAAGGGAAATTGCTAGCAGGGTACTTTCTTCCTCAAATTGGCGAGATAATGCATCTGCTACACTATTTTCTTTCCCTTTTTTGTAAACGATCTCATAATCATATCCCAGCATTTTGGCGAGCCATTTATTTTTTTGTGGGGAGGATAGGCGTTGTTCTAAAAAATATTTAAGACTGTGATGGTCTGTGCGGATTTGGAAATGTCGCCCTAGTAGGTAACGACGCCAGGTCTTTACTGCATGTAAGATGGCCATCATTTCCTTCTCATAGGTAGATTGACCCAGATTCTTCCCACTTAGTTGTTGGCTTGTGAAGGCCAACGGTCGACCTTCCTGCATTAAGACTGCCCCAATACCTATACCCGAAGCATCACATTCAATGACAAAATATTTAGTGAAATCCAATAGTGCTAAGACTGGAGTGGAACACATGGCATTTTTGAGAGCTATAAATGCCTGCTGTGCATCCTCATTCCAAAAGAATGAATTTTTTTCAGGAGTTGTGTGAGGGGCTTCGCTATGCAACCATAATTGCGAACGAATTTGCGATAATAGCCTGTGAGATCCAAAAATCCTCTCAGGCTCTTCAAGGTCTTAGGTTGAGGCCAATCCTGCATTGCCTGGATCTTTTTGGAGTCCACCTTGACACCTGCACGCCCCACAATGTGGCCCAAATACTCAACTTCTTCTATGCGAAACGAACACTTGGACATCTTAACAAATAATTGATGCTTGCGGAGTAGTTGCAAGAGTAGATCTACATGCTGAAGATGTGCGGCCCAAGTGCAACTATAGATGAGGATGTCATCGAAGAAGACAAGAACAAATTTCCTGAGATATGGTTTGAAAAGATTGTTCATAAGGATTTGAAAAGTAGATGGGGCATTACAAAGACCGAATGACATGACCAAGAACTCATAATGGCCTTCATGAGTTCGAAAATCAGTCTTTGGAATGTCGACTTCCTTCATGCGAATTTGGTGGTAGCCTGAGCAAAGATCCAGCTTCGTGAAGAATTGAGCCCCATTGAGTTGATCCAGCAAATCATCAACCACCGGGATGGGGAATTTATCTTTGACTGTCAACTTATTGAGGGCCTTGAAGTCTGGCCACATCCTCCATTCCCCATCTTTCTTGAGTACCATGACCACCGGTGATGAATAAGGACTAATGCTGGGACGTATTACACCTGCTTCCAAAAGTTCCTTGATTATTTTTTCTATTTCATTCTTTTGGGTGAACGGATATCTGTATGGTCACACATTTGGGGGTTGGGCCCCAGGAACCAAGGTGATGCTATGATCATGTTCCCCTCTCGAGGGTGGAATCTCATGAGGCTTGTCAAAGACCGGCAGATGGCTATTTAAAATCTGTTGCATCTCAGGATGAATCGGCAGGGACTTGGTTTCGACTGCCTGGATGGCATTAAATTGAGCTATAACTCCATGATGGCCCTTTTTTAGCAATTTTTTCATCCTATGCGAGCTGATGATAGAGGGGGCTCCCGCCTGGAGTCCACGGAGGGTATGTGTGGAGTTTTTCTGCTTAAAACTCATATATAACTCCTAGAAATCCATTGTGATTGGCCCAAGAGTGCGAAGCCATTCAGCCTTGAGGACAATGTCACACCCACCCATGTGTATTGCAAACATGTGAGTCTTCAACTAATAATCCCCCATTTGAAGTTTGACATTTTCACAATGTCCTTCACATTTCATTGTGCCCCCATCCGCAATTTGGACTTGGAAGTTAGAAACTACTCGTACAAAACAATACACTACTTCCGCGACTTTTTGATGGATGAAATTATGTTTACTTCCACTATCAATAAGGACTACTACTGGGCGATGTTTAATAAAACCTTTGATTTTGAGAGTTTGAGGTGAAGAAATCCCTGCCAGAGAATGCAGTGAAATAACTGGTTCATCAGGGACATTGTCCTTTTGGTTGTCCTCTTCTACCACCTCAGGTTCCTCAAGTGGTGGATCTTCCTCTAATGAGCTGTAATCAGTGGCATCAATTTGAAAAAATTTGGGCTCCTTGCATTTGTGACCTGGGGAGTATTTTTCATCACAGTAGTAACATAATCCCTGCTTTCTTCTTTCGGCCATTTCTACAGGTGACACCTTTTGAACCTTAAGTGTTTGGGTCGTGCTGTGAGCCTGTGTGGGGCAACCCTTGGCGGTGAAATTTTGGCGAGTGGCCAGGGCTGCTAACACACGTTCCACGTTATGAGCTACCTTGTAAGCCTCAATCCATGTGGGAGGGTGGTGCAGTTGGACGTGGGCTTTTATGGCCTCTTTAAGACCGCTGATAAAACATTCCATGTAGAACACATCTAAGAGACCCCTAGCATGGAAGGCTAAGGCTTCAAAGGCTGTAATATATTCATCCACTATGCCAGTCTGTCGGAACTTAGTGAGACAACCCAAAAAATTAGATTCCTGGTCAAAGCGGTCTGTGAGAGCTTTTTTGAATTTGTCTCAAGTCGAAAAAGGTGCATTGCAACATTGATGCCATTCCCACCATTGCCACCTTTGATTGTCCAAGTACATGATTCCCAGCATAAGCTGAGTCTCATCATCTAAGATGTTATTCATATTGATATACTGCTCCATTTGTGCTATCCATGCTGCCAGGTGCGAACCATCAAATTTATGCATATCCAACTTAGGAGGCCTAGGACGGGATTGTTGTTTTTGGGAGCCCCAGAGGCGAGGAGAATGGCTAGACTCACCCTCACTGTGTCCATTGCCAATATACGCCTCCTCATTGGCTTCCTCCTTGCCCTTCGGGATTGCCCTCTGGATTAATACTGCTAGATCTTCAAGCTGATTTTGGATGGATTGCAAGGTTTGTTCAAGTTTGTCCATCCTCTCATTGGCCATAGCTTGAGCTCTAGTTGCTACCATGCATCGACCTGATGTTCTTGAAATTTGGGACCGCCAAAAAAAAATTTCACTAAGACTTGAATGGTACCACTGTGCTCAGCTCGTTGTCCTGATTCTGATGGGCTAGATCACCAATAAGCGCCCCAGTAGATCTCATACTTTTCTTTTTTGAAAACTCCTAACGGAGTTTTACTCCTTCCTTAGCAATACTGTAGTCGCCGAATCCAAAAAATGTTAACGCTGTCAAAAGTCCTACGAAAATCATGCTCCTGTATAGGAACCCCACACAACTACTCAGATTAGGTGGATCTGAGAGATCTGAATGGTGGATCAGATAGCTCTGAGCAGTGGAACAGATTACTACTATGGATCTGATGGATCTAATAGATCGGACCATTGTCTGCTGCTGCTGCACCCTTTTTCGCGAGCGGATTTGGTAAAGATGATGTGTGATCCTAAGATAGAAAAGGGAACTATGGTCTCGAGGAGTGTCAGGTTCTACAGATCACAATATACATAAGGGTTTGACAGTAGTACTCGGCCCAATGTTTCAGGGCTCTAACTAAGGAGGATCAATCGTACCCTTAGCCGTACAACCCGACTACCCTATCGTACGGCGAGTAATCTCTCCAAGTGTTGTTCTCAGTGTACTGTAGTAGCAAGATGGTTGCCGGTTTATCTATGGCTATGTTGCAGAGGAGCTAGGGGGCTTCCGATATACCCAGAAGGTATGTGGAAGATAGTCTGTACGTGGTTCTATCTAATGCGCTACTACTCAAAGGGGTACCCATAGGGGTTACAAGGGAGTCCAACAAGCGTGACCACCTCTTGTATTTCCTGTGTGCATGCCTCCCCAAATCCGTAGGTTTATGTGCTCAAAGATAGATCCCGTGGTTTAAAGACGCCAGAACATGTCTCTAGCCAAAATTTTTTTTGCTAAGAAATGGAGATCCAACCAGCCCTGGAAAGTGCTATGATACCACTTGTTATGCTTTTAACTTGCAAAAGATACCCAAATACAAAATATGTGAAGAAAAATACCCAGAACATAGAATAGTGAGATTCAACAACAAATATTTTATTATTCAGAAAGAAATGTTCACTGGCCTCTTCGATGGGGCAACCTCTAATAGAGCAGAGCTCGATTCCAAAATAAGACATGATGCTCCTCACAGGGAGTCTCTATCCTTCATATATGACTCATACATGTAATACCATGGATCAATACCATGGGTTTTATTAATACCATCTATCTAATACTAGGCACATTTGTAACTAACTGTGGTCCCGTCATTAATAGCCGGTTAACCACTTACAATTACTAATATGGGATTTATTGACTCTTTATTATGACGTGATCCCACTTACATAAATAAGGGGGTTAGGGTGGGACCCTAACATCTTGCCTTGGTTGGGATAATGCTTTGGAACCCTGTATCAACTTGGGTTAAGTTACTAGTCATGTAGCCTTGGTTAGAAAAATAGTTTGGAGCCCTTGGTGGGTTGAGTTACAAGTCCTAAAGACTTGGTTGGACAAATGCTCTTGAGCCCAGTAAAAGTTGTGGGTTGAGTTAGTAGTCTTGGAGTTTTGGTTGGACAAATGCTTTGGAGCCCTGGATGGTTGGGATAGAGACCGATTTGATGATGGTTTGGTGATGTTCGACCGTGAGGTCAAATCACTGTTTGATGGATTGAGGTGGATGGCCTTTGGAAGCCTTGGATGATTTTTTATTGATGTGTTTTATGAGATCCCACATTCATGCTTGGAATATGGCATGGGGGTGAATGGCTGAAGAGAGATTTGGCTCAGCCATTCTATTGTTGGGTGGAACATTGAAGTCCCATCCCAGCTTTGGATTTTGAATCATTAATGAAAGGTTATTTCTCCTTGTATTTCTATGAGCATTTTGATGGATTATATGTAGTCTATATTTCAACACTTTCATGAGTATTTCTACTGCTATTATGCTAGTTATGCATGTGTTTTATGACAACAGCCATGTGTGGCTCTCATCATGTTTTTACTTATAATTGAATGATCATATCTTGTTGTCTGAGTGGTTGTCTTGTCCTATTAGGTTTTGGTTGATGATGTTGGATGTCTGTAAGGTGTGTTTCTATTAGTTCCACTTACTTAATGTGACTTAGGAGGTTGACTCATATCATAAGGGCATCTCGTCACATGTTTCCCTTAGATGGTCAATTGGTTGGGTAGATGTGGGAGGAGGGTGTTATAGGGATATGTGGTAAATCCTAGAGAGTGGGTCTCGGTTTATGGCCTAGCGATTCGTGTTTGGATTGTGGTAAATATAGAGAGACTAGGAGACAGGAAAATTCCTCACAGTGTAGGTGGAGAAATTCAGTGGTATCTATTGCTGTTTGGCCTAGTGATCGAGTGGATATCACGATAAAGCCTGTTATGATGAGTTCAATGTGTTGGCCTAGTGATCCGGGATGGATTATAGTAAAGCTTGACTTCTGTTGATGAGGGTGAGGTGGTTTAGCCTTAGTATGCCCTAGTTAATTCTTTTGGTTTAAGTCT
This sequence comes from Pinus taeda, assembly GCA_000404065.3. NCBI lineage: Eukaryota > Viridiplantae > Streptophyta > Pinopsida > Pinales > Pinaceae > Pinus > Pinus taeda. Next base: position 48,005 of record APFE030596201.1, read on the forward strand.
CACATTCATGCTTGGAATATGGTACAGTGGTGAATAGCTAAGAGAGATTTGGCTCAGCCGTTCTATGGTCGGTTGGAACATGGAAGTCTCAACTCGAGTTTGGTTTTTTGCATCATTAATACAAGGTTATTTCTCACATTTATATGAGAATTTTGATAGATTATATGTGGTCTATATGGTTGTACCATGAGTATATATGTTGTTATTATAATGGTTATATGTTTGTTTTATGACAATAACTATGTATGGCTCTCATCATGTTTTTACTTGTAAATGAATGGATAATGTATCTACGGCCTAATAGATGGTAATGCAATAAATGAATTGAGGGAACAATGGTTCTTAGCAATCCTCAAATAAGTACAAGATCCCTATGTTTAATTATGTTGGTGTTGGTGACATGTTTGACGAAATGCCTAGCATGGATAGTAGGGGTTTGATTAAGTTCATGTTTAACTTATTTTTTTTGCATCATTTTTTCCCTTTTATTTTACTGTTCCTAAGTTATCATTCCATTCTGGGCAATGACTTGGGCTTTGGGCCTGAAAAAGTGGCTCAAATCCTAGGGACACTGACACAAAACTGGTAAATTGGGTCTCTGGACACTGGCAAACAAGCCTGTTAGAGGAGATTTGGGTTTCTAGATGTTGTCATGCCTATAGCATGAGAGTGAATGAGTCTTAAGTTGGTAAAAATTTCAGTAGGATCTAGGGGAAAGTTGTCTGAAGTGTTGGATTAGTTCCTAAGGGTCCTAAAATTGATGTTGAATGTCTGTGTGTTATGTTTCCATCGATTCCACTTCTTTAAGGTCACATAAGAGGTTGAATGCAATCATAGTAGCCTCTCATCGCATGTTTACCCTCGTTGGCTAGTTACTTTGGTAGATGTGTGAGGAGGGTGTTATAGAGTGGTATCAGAGCATGGTTTCACTCTTCTTGGCTGAAGGTGTTGGTCATGCATGCATGTGAGTTGCATGTGTGTCTCTTACACTTGAATTCCATCTGCTTGTTGCATTGCATCATGTTGATCATGAATGTAGTAACAATTTTCATGAGGAACTTGATGTTGATTTTGGTGGAATGCATCGTCATGAGTATATGACTGGTTACATATTGTTATATGTCACTTACATGTTGTTATATGTATCTTGATTACATCCTTGTATTGTAGGTTGCAACCTTATATGCTTGATTACATGTATCAGTCTTATAGGTTAGTTACAAGAATTGATTTTTTATGCTCGACTACATGCGTTCATGCATATGTATAGTTGATTAGGAATTTCTTATGCATGTTGATGGTTGCATGTGACAATGTGTAAATTGACGTAATGGTTGTTATTGTCAAGCATGAGGTCATGGTTTGTGAAGTTGATATGGTCATGCATTGATCACTGGAATCTAGCTATAATTGTTATCGGGAAATCTAGTGTCCACTCGGAGCTGCTAGTCCCACTAAGACTGGTAGCTGTCTTAGAAAAAAACAAACTAAAACTACTATAGCTTTCCTTTATGAGAAGTAGATAAGAGGGGAACAAAGGACACCAACCTCAGTCTTGCGCTTGGTTCTTTGCTTAGCTCCTCTCCCTTCGGACAGATCTTTGCCGCTCCTCTCTCGACTACCCAGCTTCAAAGAGCACCTGTGGAATCAAAGCAGCATAATACTATCGAAGAACAAAGATCTACAATCATAAGCAATACAGGACTAGATATATATTGACCACACAAATGCATATATCATCAAACATTACAAGAATGTGTAGGAAAACTTGAATAGTTTTATTAATATTAAGAATAGAAAAGAGGATTACAACCAATTGTTCTGACCCAGCGTCATCCTCTCAGCATGAAATCCCTTCTTCACCTCATGAAAAGCTTAGATCACCCAACACTATGATGTTGCACCAGGAAACGAACAACACTTCCTTACAAGATACAAGATTCCAGCCTCTGGATCTCTATGATGAGGGATCCATATATAGATGATTGCAGGGGGTGAGTCAGCTTCTGGGATTTTGATTAGTGTCCTCTCTCTGATAGTTCTTGATTCCACTTGGAGATTGATGATCTCTTACTCATCCCTAGGCGAATTCATAGAGGCAAGTGTCATAGGAGAAGTTTTTGGAATATTCCATGATGATCCACCTTGCAAACTGTCTCTACCATTTGTCTACTCTCACCCATCACACCCTACAGAAGGGCTTTCTAGTATGCATCACACCCTTTACATTGAGAAGGTGAGATGCATCACACCCTATGCACTGGGCAGTCTGTATGGTCTAGTTTTGACGAGTTCTGAGCAGTTTTCAATGGAGAACTTCTGGGAGATGATGTAATCAGCTGACCTTGCTCCTTTAGGGAATGAAGCAACACTTTTAGGGACTTAGGAGCCCTTGGTTTATGGACATGTATGATTGGGGTTGCAGTGCCCAAAAATTTCTATAATAGTTGCCCCCTAAAGCATGAGGTCGTTAATCTTTGATGTCGGGTGAAATGCTTTATCATGAGGATCCGAAGTTTTTTTGAGCTGGAAGGCGACCTGTAATAAGATACAATACAATACATTATCTTCATAATATTTTTCATGATCTATCTGAGGCGGGCATTCCCATGCTAAGCTTTATAAATTCATTTTCATGTACATAGGACAGACAATCGTCTGTGTAGCAGACTGATGATTCAGATGGAGTCATCATCCTTTGATTCGGATGATCATCTGTTCGGCAATGATGTACATTTAATGTCTTTATATTCCTGAATATAACACAGCCCAGATGGATGAAACTAGATCTGGGGTCTTCAAACCCATTCAATCTTCACTCGGAGTACAAGTCGATCCATGTGAAGGATGTTCTGGAGTCGAACATGGAAAGACATTGCCTGATTACTAGCCAATGATGTAAGTTGTTAACAAGCATGAGAGGAATCACTGATAATGATGATGATCCTTGAGGTACTGCAGTACAATTCGTGTCATGTGAAAAAGGGAGTTGGAGTCGAACACCATGTAAAATCTTTTGGTCGAAGGCCATTGATGTAAACCTGTCGCCGGAAGTGAGAAACTTGCCATTGAGACATGCAAGCTTCAAAGTACTGAAAGGGTTGTTCCTAGGTCGACTTCTTGGATAATGAGCTAATGTCAACAAGAAGTGACCCATCATAGGAGGGCCTTAATGAATCCACATCTACGACACAAAACGAAGCAAATTATTTTGGAGGTGAAAACAATCTGATGATACAAGGTTTAGGGTGGCGGTCATGAAAGAATGGAGCGTGAATGTATTGAAGTGGATGAGACATAGGTGAATTCTCTGAGCTACTTCTCTTGAACATACCGGCGAAACTGAAAATGGATTGGTAGCGTTAACCCCAAATATGGATGGTATGACAAACCAATGGTGATATGACCGGTGAATGGAATAAACCAACCTGACTCAGACGTGGAGTGAAAGTTTCATGTTCAAGAGCGACTTGCTACCAATAAAGTTTCTTCAAGTTTTCTCCCCAATTTTTCCCTAGTCATTGCTGACCAGTACCTCTTTATTTTTATCAAGCTTGAGGAGGATAACATATGCTTGTTCTATAATACCCCCTTCGGGCGAACCCGTCGCTATGTTTTAATGAGCCTAGCGACAGTGAAACTCGTTCTCGTCCATTCGGACAAGTTTGTCGTTATTGATTTTAACGAGTTTAACAACAATGATAAGTCGGTCCTTTCTCATTTTTAGAGAGTCTGAAAAGGGACGAAAAGGAAACCCCAATGATTATTTTTCATCATATAATCCCTTAAGTCCGAAAAAGTGTAAAATAATACGAAAGGGATGAATTTTCGGTAGTTTTAACGAGCTAAACAAGGCAAGCGCTCAATCTTTTTGTATAATAATCCCTCGGGTCCAAAAAGATTAAAATCTAGAGGAGGGATAGCACTTCTGATGACTTTAATGAGCCGGAGAGGCCAATTTCTTGGAATTATTCTCATATTTTACGAGTCAAGTGAAAAGAGCTTAAAGGAGACTCATTTTTTGAGGAACAAGTGATAATTTCGGGTAGTAGCTGATTCCAAGTAAGGTTTGGAATTTTCCAATCACGACAGTGTCACAAGGATGGCTAACAAGATCACTCATCGCAGATGTTCCTCAAAAAGGGTAAACAATCAAATGGAGGCGTATGATTGGCTAAAAAAGAGTGGAGGTGATGATGAGAACATGACCAAGGCTCAAAGCTGATGATAATGCATTCACAATGGTTATTTACCGAAGATCGGTTCATTTTTTAACAAGCTTAAACTCTGGGGGAAACATTTGCTCATTGCTTAGGTTTAATTTTTAACGAGCTTGAACTTCACATAAAAACTGCTCGTACCAGTCATATAATAAGGATATCTCATCTATAGATGCCATTTTTTATGGAGCTTGCACCTTTCAAAGCTTTGCCCTGCATCCTTTCTTTATGCAAGTTAGGAATGACCAATACTATGAGTTTAAAGGGTTTGAGAATCTACAAACTAAGAAAATAAATGGTCACTCTTCGCTTGCATGCTAAAAGGTTTGCATACCCTCGGGTATAGTGAAAAATTTCCTGGCTACCATTTAGAAGTTTTCGCATCTGCAAGACAATTTCCATCCACATAGCAGATAGAAACACTTCCTGGCTTAGTCCATCTGGACAAAGGTGATTCTAACTTCGACCACCTAACCTTGACGAGGGAGTCTTATTCCAGTCTAATCCCCTTTTCCTATACGGACGGGTGTCAAACAAGTCATTTTCCTTCGCAGAAACTTACTCTATACCTAGAGTTTCCCTTCTGGAGTAGGCCAGGGTGCATGCCTCCTGGGTTTTAGTCATGTCCTCCTGAATTATTCGCGCTCTTCAGGTGGATGGACTGGAGATTGATGAGACATTCCCTGCGAGAAAATACCATTTAGGGATGGCATTTGACTATTAGCTATGTGTGAGTTGAGGAACGAAAGTTGGTCTACAAGCTTGACGACTCAGCCTTCATGCGGAAAACACATTACTCTAAAGAGTGAGGAGACAATGGCTCCCATGCTATAAATATAGTCGCGCCCAAGGAGTAGATTATAGTCTAGAGGTCCTTGGACTACCATTACCTTCATATAAACGGTTTTCCTTCTCAACATTATGGGCACATTGGGAAGGATCCCTAACGGTCAACTGGTTCCTTTATCGAAGCCTGTCAGATTTCTCATCTTGGGCAGAAGCAATGGCGAACCAAGCGCTTTCCAAGCATTTGAGGAAAGGATACTCACAAAAGCCCCTTCATCTATGATGGTACCAGCCATGACCATTCTGTAATCTTGTGCAATGATTCAGAATGGCACACTAGCTGGTAAACGGGGTCTGCCTAATATATTCCAAGCGAAGGAAACTATTAGGTTGCTTGGAGGTGGAACCGAATAGATGGTTGGATATGACTCTGACAAACTTCCTTCCTGCAGTAAAGGAACGGGTAGATTGCCCCCATGTTCATCGGAGTCTGTGTTTAAGAAAAGAATTTGAACGATGTCATTCTCATTCTCTTCAGTGACTGTATCATCTGAAGACAGACCTTCTGAAGGAAAGAACGGGTCAACTGCCACCTCGACCTTTTTAATTTCATCTCGTGTGGATTCAAAAAGTTTATCTTCAATGATAAACGCTTTGACCAACCACAATGGCGTGTCAGTCAGATTTTCAACCAGTGATGGACTCTGCAAGAGTTTCTTATATCTAGGAGGAAGTCGTAGCGGTGAAGTCAGACGGTTATCCAAAACTCTTTTAGCTTCATCTAGGAAGGGACAACGGTGGACGGTGTGATCGCCTTCACACAGTTTACAAGGAAATTTACATTTCCTTTTTTGTCTGGATACTTCGCTTTCACTAGTTGATAGTGTACTTTCAACATGATCAGAGGTTGATGACACCAGATTGTGCAAATGAGGAGACCAGTCCCTTAAGATTTGAGGGATGCAAGGACAATCTTGATGATAGTGGTCTCCTTTGCAAATGACACGTGGAGATTTAGGCTTGGAAGGTGTAGCATGTGGATTTTCGCTAGACGATGCATGGTTTCCCCTTTTTGCCTTTCTTCTTCTTTTCCTTCTTCTCCTTCCCCTTCTTCCCCTTCTTAGTTGTTTGATTTTCAGCTTTACCAGCTTCATCAAGCGAAGAGGAAGGAGGAGAGGGAGAAATGGATGAAGTAGAAGGTTGAGGGGTAACTCTATCATCATCTAGTTGCTGACTTGATTGTTCAGGAATTATGGTATTCTGAATGACAGAGGTAGAGAAGAGCCATATGGGCAAGCCAATCGTCAACCCTGGAAGTGACAATGTGGCCATATGGGGTGCACCAACATCTCCCCAAGAGGAGAAAGGACTAGGATTTCCTCCAAGGGGAAATCCTTGGTTGGTAGAATCTATTTTTCTCAACCCCCGAAAGCCATTGATTGTCAAGTTGCAGCTAAAGACTTGGAAGTGGACCCACATGATTTAATGATTCAAGGTGACTCCGTCCCATTCTGTTTTGAATCATTTCAGTTTTTGAAGGGTAGATTGCATAGTAAATCTTCAAATGAACAACCTATAACAAATCAACAATCTCTCAGTGTTAATCTTGAGGATGAGACAAATAACAAAATTCTTGAGCAGCCTATAGCATCAGATTTGCAGCCACCAAATGAAATTGAAGGGCATATTACAGATGAAGGTGTGGAAGATGAAATACATGATTTGATGATGCAGGAAGATTTTATACCCTTTTGTTTTGAAGCATTTCAATTTATAAGGCAGAATCTTCGTAAAATCTCTCAAGAAAAAAATGAGTAGCATGTAGGCAATCATGTAATCACATTGGAACCAATAGAAAATGGTTTGCAACAGTCTTTTCAAGTTTTTCATGATCCAATAGCTGATGTTTTGGATGAGGTTTGCAGTCAACGTCTTTCTCCATTGACTACATGTGAGCTTGAAACATGTGCTGATATGAATTTGATCCGGCAGTCGGTTACTTTGTCATTTTCAGCAGAGGTCTCGTCACAAGGCTCAGATCAAAGTTTGCATTCATGGTATGAGGAAATGGGAAGTAATCCATTAGATGAGCTAAGTTCCAGTGTGCTTGAATTTCAAGATCCTTATGCATTGTTTTTGGAGGCGGATAGAGAATCCATATCATTCAACGGATCTGTTTCCAAGTTGTCATGGGAGTTGCCTTTCAATAGTTCTCTCTTGTTGTTCATAAGTGAGCACTTGCAGAAAATTCGAACAGCAGATGGAATACTTACTTGGTTGCATTGGTTGTTTTCATTTTCACTTGATCAGGTGATGAATGAAACTGTTAGAGTAGGTTTGATGAATAAGCTCCACTTGAGCAATCATTTCCAGTTTTTTCGGTTGTGTTTAAGTATCGAGTCAGTTTCTTAGTTGAGTGAGAGTCAATTTGTGTCGTCAAGTCATCAGTTTTCAGTCATGCATTTCAGTTTGAGTTTTTGACTCCATTGCCCAATGGATAAGGAGCTGGTTTACTCTCCCAAAGATCTGTCGTTCTTGGCACCTCCAAGTATCTACCATCCCCATTGGAGCCAATGTTAGTGTTAGTCTTTCCAGCCTTCCTCTAGTGATCAAACATGCTCTTACAAGTGATTTTAAGGTGTCAAAATCAAATTTTGTCATTTCAGTGAGTCTTCAAACAAAATTTGGTCACTAGGCATTAGGTCTAGGGTTTGCTTTTACTCCTTTCAAATTTGCCCAAATGTCAGTCTATGTCACTATTTAGCTGAGTCTATCATCATGTCAGGTCCCATTGGGTCATTTTACACCTTGTACTTGCTTCAGTTGTGCCTAGGCAAGGTTCATTTCCCTCTCCTAGGATTTTGAAGGCAATTTCTCTTGAATGGTCAAATCATTAGCAAAACTTGTATCCAGATGTTCATACACCTTACCCTATCCTTAATGTACCTTATTAAACACTTCCTATCACTGAGATCCCCGAAATTCCTCATTTTTGCACAAACCCTAGTTTCTTGCGACAACCTGGCAATTTTCTAAGTTGGGCCTATGTTTTGCCCTTTTGGATCCCTTCCTCTCACTCAATCTCTAAGATTCCACTTTCCCCTACTTCCCAAAATTTCTCCAAGAATTTAGAAGCCCCTTATCCCCTTCATTTCGCTTCATTTCGACAAAATTCCTTGTTTCACACATCGGGACAAGTTTCACTCAAAAGATGTTTCAGAGCAATCAAAGATAAATTTTGAAAAACGAAGAGAGGTTTTTGTCCACAACAGGACAAAGAAGAAAAACCTCCTTCACTTTTGACATAGGTGTCATGGTTTTAGAGAAATGTCAAAAATATAAATGCCTCGGGAGAATTGATGCACCTCTGAAGTGACCATGGGAAAATCAAGTTTTCTCCTAGCTTGGTTGGCCAAATAACTTTCTTTATGAGTCAAAGGATAACTAGACAAAAATATCTTTCCAATGAACTATCAGAGCCAATTTCTTGTTATTTTTTTATTAATGGTTCATGCCAATGCACTTGCGTGATGGAGCCTAGCATAATATAGTGCACCTTGCAGTCCACTCAAGCCACAAAAAAGTGTGAGACAATGCACCACTGAGCATCAACAACGAGGATAAGAGGGGGAGACGAAAGTGGGGCATTGTTCTGAGACAACACACCACTGAGCATCAACAATGGGGCTAAGAGAGGGAGACAAAAGTGCGGCATTTTTTTGAGAGGGAACGAAGATGTGGGAAAGGACAGGGGCATCATTGGAGAGAATGATGGGGTAAACAGGAATCGTATTGGGGTTAAACTGTGTATATGAGAGACTAGTCCTCTAGTTCCCTAATGCCATGCAGAGTGTGGATATTCACACAATGGAAACCATCTATGTGTTGACTCTGCACTCGATGCTATATTTTATTATCATTTATTTTATTGCATTGTTGCAGATGCAATTAAACTAATAGAATCCAAAATTCATCAAGTACTCAACCAACGACCATTATAATGTCAATACTTAGACACAAGTTCTATCCAACCATCTACATTTAGAAATAATTGAATCGCATGGTAGGACCATCGATATGTGAAAATTAGGAATAATTAGTTATGGTGTTTCCATTATAAGTTTGAAAAGGTTAATTTGGAGCATTCTTTCTTAATTTTTTTATTAACTATCCCTATGGATTATTGAATAACTAATGTATTAAATTAAAAACCTATATAATTAACAATTATTGCACATATTTTATTGTGTGGAGGTCCTTGTGTGTGGAGCTTTGCTTGTGTAGAGATTTTCAAACACTGAAATCTCTTCACAGGCAAAGCTATGGACACATATAAAAGTAGTTCATTGTCATAAGTTTCATTGTGATGTTAAATACGTGTTGGGTGTAAGTGGAGGGAAATGTCAAAATCACAATAAATGTTGATTTCAATGCCTTGTATTATTGTCATAAGTTTCATTGTGATGGTAAATACATGTTGGTAAACGTGTCAGTGGAGGGAAATGTCAAAATCACAATAAATGTTAATTTCAATGCCTCGTATAGTGTATATTGGTTAAATATGCTTTGACACAAACAATTGATCTCCCACTTCAAATGGAATATTGATGTCATAATTAATTACCTTTAAATTCAATAAAGTTATGGTGTTTCGAGATTATAAGTTTGAAAAAGTTAATTGGGGCATTCCTTTGTGTATTATTTTTATTAACTATCCCCATGACTTATTGAATAATTAAGGTATTAAATTAAAACACATATATAATTAACAGTTATTGCACATCATTCTGTTGAAGTTCTTATGTGTGGAGCTTTCTGCACTATGAAGGCTCTGAACAAACAAAGCTCTACACACATATAGCAACTAACTCATTGTCATAAATTTCATTGTGTTGGTAAACATGTGTGTAAGTGGAGGCAAATGTCAAACTCTAAATAAATGCTTATTTCAATGCCTCGCGCTACATACTAGTTAAATATACCTTGACACAAAAAATTGATCTCAGTGTTCAAATGAAATATTAGTATCATAATTAATTACCTTTAAATTAATTAAAGTTATGGTGTTCCGAGATTACAAGTTTGAAAAGGTTATTTTGGAGAATTCCTTAGTGAATTGTTCTTATTATTCCCTATAGAAGCAGGGTAATAACATATTAAAAAAACATTGATTTTGACATTATTTTTAAATTTACCAAATACTAAATGGTCTTATTTAATGTTTATGTTTGAATTTATTTTTTTTAAATCTATTTTTTCTACATTCTGATTGGTTAGAGTCTTATTCTGTAATGATATTATGTACTTTGACTGATTAATGGTAGTGTACATCCACCAGCTTAATTAACTCTGTATTTTTTTGGTTGGTATTTGATCTGTTAATGAAAAAGGTATTATAGACTATGTCTAAATTCACTTATGTTACTTAATGCAATGGATCAAAAAGATTGTGAATAACATAAACAATTAAACAATTTAAAAACATGTTCAAACACATCAACACAACACAATTTTATAAAGGAGTTCACCAGACTTCCTGACTATGTCTCTTGGTCCTTTCGCTTCGAGTGTTGACCTCTTTATTATGTCTTCAAGAATGTTGTTACAGGCATGACCTCGAAAACAGAGTCTCAAATGAGAAAATGAACATCACCACTGCATTCAGCTCGAAATTTTGAGTCAAACAAGTATAAAATTGACCATATTTGGCCACTGTGACCTCCATACCCATTGGAATGAGCAAAACCACCCTTGCACTGTCAAAAACCACCTTTTTGTGCACAAAACTACCTCTGCAAAACTAAAAACCACCTCAAAAAATCGCACTCCTCGGCGGATTGTACCTGCAAATAAACTTTAAAGCAATTTCGTGTTGTCTTGTTGACAAGCCTGAAGGTATACTGCAATGGAAATGTCATATGTGGTAAAGTCTTATATGTTTGGGGAGTTCGGTGGGTTGAATCCCTCACCAAATGGTCTAGCATTTTGTAACACTATATATATAATGTATATCATATATTTGATATGACCTGCATTAAGGTTTGGCGTGATATGGTTTAACATATGCTTACGATATGATATATCGTATATGGTTTGAACCTTAGTTTCATTGCTTGGCACCTGTCTCGACTTCCAACAGTTACATAACTTTCAAGGTTAAGGGTCTGGCAGTTTGGGGTTGACCCAACCGTCCGAACCTTTTCTGGCAATTAACCATTATCGAAAAATAAATATAAGTTTATCTCTTTAGTTAAACAAGTCTAAAAATGGTTCATCTGGTGAATACTTAGGAATCTGGGAAGTGAGGGGTTCGATCCTCCCTAAACCCCAATTCTTGGGATTGACATGCCAACATTGGACAAATTCGGGTTGCCATATGTCAGCTTCGGATTGGTCCAAATGCGACAATCAAAACCATCCATGTCACCCTCCTTGTCGACATCATCACAGGCATGTATTGCATTCCTGGGATGACACATGTCCTGTTGATGTCATCTTTGACTTTTAACCATTGACTAGTTTGACTTTGACTTTTTGACCTTTTTTTCCCTAGTTTACCTGAAACTTTGACTGGCATTAACTTCTTCATCCCAACTCAGATTTTCATGCCATTTGAACCATTGGAATCATCTTGTCGAGCACTTCAACTTGGTTCCACTTTCAACTGAGTTTGAAGACTTTGATCTAGAGGGAAAATTGAATCCATTTTGGATCACTCCTCCCCACTAGAAGCTTTTGGTCCACCAAAAGTTGGTTTTAGTTATCGAGTAAGTGAGGATAAAGTTCCCTCACTTTTCTAATTTCTATCCATCTTTCCTTACATGGATTTTTCCCTTTGAGTCCAACTCGAAGATACTCAACATTTCCTCATCACGAAGTCCTTGTTGTTCGATCAAGAACTGTGTACTCTTGTAGCTCATTGAGATACTCGAGCAAATGATCTTCGATGGAAGGTAGCTGACCTTGCTCTTCAAGATCTTTAATCAATGAAGGTTCATACAATCGCAAGTTTTCAACATTTACAACTAAATAGATTTGCATGTAAGCTGGTAGATCTAAGTGGAAAGCATTTTCACCAATCTTATCAAGTATTTTGAAAGGACCATATCTAATTGGTTTCAACATTTTACCTTCCCCTTGTAGTCTTTTTTTGTTGATGTGCAACAATACTTGATCACCAACTTGAAAACTATGCTCAACTCAATGCTTGTCATGTCGCGCTTTATACTTTTCTTGGCTTATTTCCGATTGTTCCTGAAATACTTGGTGAATTTCTTGGATTTATTTAATGAACTTGGTTTCTTTGTCCACATCACTATGTCCATCAACTGCTATGTATTTACCAAAGAAAAAATCCTAGGGAGACTTTGGTGTAAAACCAAAATAAGTCTCAAAAGGAGATCTCTTAATAGAAGAATTTTTTGCATGATTGTAAGCATGCTTCACATAACACAAATGCTCATCCCAAAGTTTGGGATGCTTGCTGCAATATCCTTGAAGCAATTGTATCACTGTCCTGTTGAACACTTCTGTCTGACCATCTGTTTGCGAATGAAATGTTGTGCTCTTATTTAACCTTGTGTCCATTAACTCTCCTATGATTGACCAAAATTTCCTGACAAATCAAGAACCTCGATCGGATACAATAGAAGTGGGTAACCCAAAATGGACCCATACATTTTGAAAGAACAACTTTGCAGTTTGTTCAACTATGACCTGTTTATTACATGGTGTCAAAATACACATTTTACTGAACCTATCCACAACTACATACAAATAATCATGACCCTTTCTAGACTTTGGCAATCCCCCAACAAAATCCATGGAAACACTTTCCCAAGGATGAGAAGGAATTGGAAATGGAGTATACAAGCCTAATTTTCTATTACTTGGCTTGCTTGTAGCACATAGTACATCCTTTAATATATCTAGAAACTATCTCATTCATCCGTGGCTAATAGTAGAATATTTGTAATTGTGCAACTATTTACTTACACCAAAATGATATGATCTGAGAGAAGTATGTGCTTCTCGAATTATGTTAAGTCTTTTAGCTTGTGGAATGCATAACTTTCCCAAATGATATAAGAGTTTGTCCTTTATGTAATAATCCAATTCTTCTACCTGAATTCGATGACTTAAAGGTGCATATACATCCTTAAAATCTGTGTCTTGAGCATATTGTTCTATGTAACTTTCATGATTTACTGAATTATGCTTAAGTATTGTGGATGCATTTATAATTGATCTTGATCACTCATCCGCAACCTTATTATGTATTCCCTTCTTATATCTGATAACAAGATGAAATTGCTACAGGAAACCCATCCACCTGTAATGTCTTGATTGTTGCAATTTAGTTTGTGAGTGTAAATATTGAAGTGGTTGATGATCTATGTGTATCATTGCTTCTTTACCCCTTATGTAATGTTTCCACTTTTTAACACTCTGAGCTGATGCATATAATTCCTTATCATATGTGGGATAGTTAATTACTGTTGAAGTAAATGTCTCGGAATGAAAGCATATAGGCTTTCCATGCTACATCAATACTGCCCCCATGGCATGTTCACTTGCATTTGTCTCGATCTCGAATGCATGCTAAAGATCTGGTAGTGCTAGTACTAGTGCTATATTCAATGTGTTGAAGGCTTTCTGCCATTTCCTCCCCACTGAAACACCTATTTCACACTTGTCAAAGCATTGAAAGGAGCTGCAATCAACAAAAAGTTAGCAATAAACTTTCTCCAATATTGCGTTGCCCCTATGAAACTTATAACTTCAATAGCAGTATTGGTCTTAGGCCAATTTACAATGACTTTGACATTAGAGGGATCTATCTTCAATTCACCACCCCCTACAATATAACCCAAATAATTTAAAGATGTTCTGCCAAATTCACAATTTGACAGTTTTACATAAATATTTTCTCTTTCCAAAACATCTAAAAATTGATTTTTATGCCTAACATGTTCATCCCATGTTCTACTGAAAACAAGAATGTCATCTAAATAGACTATTACAAAATCATCAATGAATGGCCTAAATACATCATTCATGACTCGCATGAATGTCGCTAGAGCGTTAGTTAAGCCAAAAGGCATAACCATCCATTCATAGAGTCCTTGCTTCATTTTGAAAGAAGTCTTCCATACATCCTGTTCTGCAACTTTGATCTAATGGTAGCCACTTCGCAAGTCCAATTTAGAGAAGTAAACTGCATCTTTTAACTGATCTAACAAATCATCAATACGAGGAAGAGGATAATGATTCTTTATTGTGATTTTATTCAATGCTCTAAAATCAATGCACATTCACCACGAACTGTCATTATTTCGACTAACACAATAGGTGATCCACACACTGATGTGCTTGGTCAAAGAAACCTTTGATCGAGCAACTCCTATACCTAACTCCTTATTTCTGGATTCTCTAGATCTGATAACCTGTACATTCCACTGTTAGGTAGTGGAGCATCCTACTGCAAATAAATCTCATGTTCTATCTCTCGCTTGGGTGGAAGCCCTTTAGGCTCTTGAAACAGAATATCATAATCAGAAACAACTTTAACTAGATCTTCTTTCTGTTTAGGATTACAACCTTTGAATGCATCAGATTTATCAACATCCTTTGCTTTTACTATCATAAGTAAAAATTGTTTACTTTCATTTACAATTCTTTTCATCTGTCCAGAACTTATGAGAGAGAAATTATCTTTGAGTTTATGATCTCTTACAATATATTCAATTCCATCCTTAGTGAGTTGATACTTATTTTCAATTTGATAGAAGATAGAATTTATGTTGTACAAGTATGGACTTCCTAATACAATTCTACATATATCTAATGGGACTATGTCTAACTCAACCTCGTCTACAAACCTTGACCCAATAGCAAAACGAAGTTTACATTGTTTTGTAACTTATAGTTTAGTTTTATCACACACCCAACCTAATGGATATGGCTTTTTATGAGGTTTTGTTTCTCGAGCCAACTTCTTTACAATTGCTTCGGAAATCAAATTAGTGTGTGACCCGCTATCAAATAAAGTATCAATTTTAGTGTGCTTGGAAATGACTCTTATGTGAAATAGCTCATTTCTTTTCTTCTCATCATTATCATTATCAACGTAATATGAAGAAGTACTTGTAGATGCTTAAATTTTTTACCTTTAATACCTGTAGCTATAACCATTGTTTCATCACCTGAATCTGATCCCAAGTCCTTTTGAATAGCAACAACATTCTTTCACTCTTTACCCCCGAACTTCTTAGGCGTCAATTCTAGATGTAGTGACCAGCAATGTGCCTCATCGTGTCCTTCCTTGTTATAATGAGTGCATGAAGGTTTATCCTTCTTTATAGTGTCTGTTTTCTTCTCTTTCTATTTCAGTTTCTTCTTACCTTTATTCTTGCTTAATAGGCTTGGATGATTTCCCAACATCTGGGGTTACATTTTTACCTCTAGCTTCTAGATGAGTTTCTTGAATAGATACATCATCTAAGTTAATTGGATTGAACATAAGAATGGTATGCCTCAAATAACTATGAAGACCACCTATGTATTTAAAAAATGTTTCTGGTGAGTCCAATGAAATTCCTAATGCTAAAGCTCTCTTATGGAATTCCTGAGTATAACTTTGAACACTTTGACCTTTTAATTGACGTAGTGTTTCCCAACTCATCATTGCTTGTTGCATATAAGCCAATGGATAAAACTGCTTTTTATTAGCAGAAACAAATTCATTCCAAGTTGAAATGATTTTACCATGCTTTTGGAGATCTGATTGTGTCTTGCCTTCCCACCATACAAGTGCGGTTCCTCCAAGTCGAAGGCTAGCAAGTTGGATCTTCTTTCTTTCTGAATCCACTTTCTGCACCCTGCAATATACATCAATTTGCCTTATCCAATTATCAATCTTTTCAATGTTAAGTTCTCCATCATAAATCGAAAAATCAAATTTTACATCTAATTTTATCAAAGAGGTTGTCTTTTTCTTCTTCTTAGAAGAACTAGTCTTATGAGAAGAAGAGGATGATGATGATGATGGTGATGATGGAGGAGATGGAGGCTTTTCTCCTTTTCTTTGTCTTCTTTTTCTGGAGGAGTAAAAAGAAAAGGTTCCTCTGCTCCTTTATCTGGTTTAGGTGATGAAGTACCTTTACTTTTACCCTTTTTAAACTCATTATACATCTCTTCCACCATGGCATGTATCACCATCAAACTATCCAAGAATTGGGGTTCTGACCCAAGTGGAGTTTCGTCCGCCATCCTTCTTTGTGAAAAGACCCTTCCAATCTCCATATTTCCCTCAACAAGCTCTCCTTCGCCTCGTTTGAACCTCAACCTAGTAAGCATTCAAATCTTCACACAAACTTATCAAACCTTAGAAACCTTGAGCTATGATAACACTTGATCCATTAATGAAAAATTTATTATAGACTATGTGTGAATTCACTTATGTTACTTAATGCAATGGATCGAAAAGATTGTGAATAATATAAAAAATTAAAGCATTTGAAAACATGTTAAAACAAATCAACACAATAAAATTTAATAAAGGAGTTCACCAGACTTCCTGACTACGTCTCCTAGTCCTTTCACTTCTAGTGTTGACCTCTTTATTATGTCTTCAAGAATGTTGTTACAGGCATGAGCTCAAAAACAGAGTCTTAGATGAGAAAATGAACCTCAACATTGCGTTCAACTTGAAATTTCGAGTCAAACGAGTATAAACTTGACCATATCTGGCCATTTTGACTTCCAGACCCCTTGGAATGAGAAAAACCACCCTTGCACTGTAAAAAACCACTTTTATATGCACAAAAACACCTCTTCAATACTGAAAACCACCTCAGCAAAACTGCACTCCTCGACCAACTGTACCTGCAAATAAACTTTAAAGAAATTTCGTACTGGCTTGTTGACAATCCCGAAGGTATGGCGCAGTGGAAATGCCATATGTGGTGAAGTATTATATGTTTGGGTAGGTCAGTGGGTCGAATCCCTCACCCGACGCTCAAGGATTTTGTAACGCTATATATATATATATAATGTATATTTTTTATATTTGATATGACCCGCATTAAGGTTTTGTGCGATATGATTTGTAATATGGTTTAATATATGGTTACGATATGATATATCATATATGGTTTGAACCTTAGTTTCATTGCTTAACACCTGTCTTGTCTTCTAGTGGTTACATAACTTTCAAGGTTAAGGGTCTGGCGGTTTAGGGTTAACTCAACTGTCCAGCCCTTTCCGACAATTAACCCTTATCAAAACATAAATACAAGTTTATCTCTTCAGTTAAACAAGTTTGAACTTGGCTCATCTGATGAGCAAAATCCGATGAAGACTTAGGAATCTAGGAGGTCAGGGTTCAATCCTCCCTGACCCCCAATTTATGGGATTGACATGCCAACATTGGACAAATCCGAGCTGCCACGTGTCAGCTCCAGATTGGTCCAAATGCACTAATCAAAGCCAGCCATGTCACCCTCCTTACTGACATCATCACAGGCATGTGGCACATCCCTTGGATGACATGTGTCCTATTGATGTCATCTTTGACTTTTGACTGTTGACTAGTTTAACTTTGACTTTTTGACCTTATTTTCCCCTAGTTTGCCTGAAACTTTGATTGGCCTTAACTTCTTCATCCAAACTCAGACTCTTACACCGTTTGCACCATTGGAATCATCTCATCAAGCACTTTGACTTGGTCCCACTTTCAACTAAGTTTGAAGACTTTGATATGGAGGCAAAATTGAATCCATTTTGGATGACTCCTCCCCAGTGGAAGCTTTTGGTCCACCAAAATTTGGTTTTAGCTATCAAGTAAGTGAGAATAAAGTTCCTTCACTTTTCTAATTTCCATCCATCGTGCCTTGGATTTGTCCCTTTGAGTCCATCTCGAAGATACTGAACATTTCCCCCTCATGAAGTCCTTATTCCCTTGTCAAGAATTGTGTCCTCCTATAGCTCATTGAGATACTTGGGGAAAATATCTTCGATGGAAGGTAGCTGACCTTGCTATTTGGGATCTTCAATCAATGAAGGTTGATACAATCACAAGTTTTCAACATTTATGACTGAATAGATTTTCATATAAGCTGGTAGATCTAGGCGGAAAGCATTTTCACCAATCTTATCAAGTATTTTGAAAGGACCGCATCTAATTGGTTTCAACATTTTACCTTCCCCTTGTAGTCTTTCTTTGCTGATGTACAACCAAACTTGATCACCAACTTGAAAAATATGCTCAAATTGATGCTTGTCATGCCATGCTTTATACTTTGCTTGGCTTCTTTCCAGTTGTTCCTGTATTGCCTGGTGAATTTCTTGGATTTGTTCAATGGACTTGGTTGCTTTGTCCACATCATTGTGTCCATCAACTATTATGTCTTTACCAAAGACAAAATCCAAGGGAGACTTTGGTGTAAAACTAAGACAAGTCTCAAAAGGAGATCTATGAATAGAAGAATGTTTCGCATGATTGTAAGCATGTTGCACATAACACTATTTCTCATCCCAAAGTTTGGGACGCTTGCTGCAATATCCTCGAAGCAACTGTATCACTATCCTATTGACCACTTTTGTCTAACCATCTATTTGTGGATGAAATTTCATGCTCTTCTTTAACCTTGTGTCCATTAACTCCCATACACTTGACCAAAATTTCCCAACAAATTGAGAATCTCGATCGAATACAATAGAAGTGGGTAACCCAAAATGGACCCATACATTTTGAAAGAACTTTGTAGTTTGTTCAATTGTGCCCTTTTTATTACATGGTGTCAAAGTACACATTTTACTGAACCTATGCACAACTACATACAAATAATCATGACCCTTTCTAGACTTTGGCAATCCCCCAACAAAATCCATGGAAACACTTTCCCAAGGACAAGAAGGAATTGGCAATGGAGTATACAAGCCTAATTTTCTATTACTTGGCTTGCTTGTAGCACACATAGCACATCCTTTAATATATCTAAAAATTGTCTCATTCATCTTTGGCCAATAGCATAATCTTTGTAATTGTGCAACTGTTTTACTTACACCAAAATGACCTGATATGAGAGAAGTATGTGCTTCTTGAATTATGTTAACACTTTTAGTTTTCGGAATGCATAACTTTCCCAAATGATATAAGAGTTTGTGCTTCATGTAATAATTCAATTCTTCTACCTGCTTGCCATGACTTAAAGTTGCATATACATCCTTAAAATCTATGTCTTGAACATATTGTTCTATGTAACTTTCATGATTTACTGAATTATGCTGAAGTATTGTGGATGCATTTATAATTGGTCTTAATAACATATCTACAACCTTATTATGTATTCCCTTCTTATATCTGATAACAAGATGAAATTGTTGTAGGAAACCCATCCACCTGTACTGTCTTGATTGTTGTAATTTAGTTTGTGAGTGTAAATATTGAAGTGGTTGATGATCTATGTGTATGATTTTTTCTTTACCCATTATGTAATGTTTCCACTTTTTAACACTCTGATGATCTGAATGGAAAATGGCATCAACCCATGGTATTCATCCACCCATATTATTCATCCACCTGTGGAATTTACCCATGGTATTGTAAGTGGCATCCACCCATGGTATTGTAAGTGACATCCACCAATGGTATTCATTCACCTATGGTATTTGCCCATGGTATTGTGACATCCACCCATGGTATTCATTCACCCATGGAATTGACCTGTGGTATTGTGACATCCACCCATGGTATTCAATCACCCATGCAATTGACTTGTGGTATTGTGACATCCACCCATGGTATTCATTCACCCATGGAATTGACCCGTGGTATTGTAACTGAAAAATACTATAAGTAACAAGTCACATTTTGTAAAAGGACAGATTGTCCAGCACAATGTAGTCCTTACAATTATTATCTATTTTAATAAAAAGTTTCTTTGTGGTGTTGTTTATTTGGAATTATCCTCTTTTTCTTCTGGCAATTTCAATTTTTCAGATCTGGGGGGCCTCGCCCCCAAGATCCATTCCAATCTTTTAGATCTTGAGGGCCTCCCCTTAAGATCCAGATCAGTGGTATCAAAGCAGGTTACGATTACATAGGAATGAGGGTTTCATGCATATTTTAGTTTCAAATTTTTGTAGCAATATTCAACAAACTTTAGGAATGCATTGCAACCTCCACAAAGAACTTCCTTGGGCCAAGTAGGAAGAATTTTTTTTTTTTTTTTCCAGAGATTTTGCAGATTAGATCTGAAACATTTGGTACAATATTTAGAAACCCAAATAACAAATATGGATTCCTTGTGAAGAAATACCAAAAAAAAAAAAAAAAAAAAAATATCAGCCAAATCAAAGTCTGAATGAGGGAGATATCACTGATTTAAAATCAACTATGTTGTAGAATTTTTTTCTGACAACAACTGGTAGACAATGACTCTCCTATCATTTTTTGAATTTTTGTGCAGAATTTTAGAAAAAGGATTATAGATTTGAGCTCCTCTAAAAAATCACCCAATTTAAAAAAAGAATGGGTCGAATCAGAGTTCATATGTGAGAGATATCGCTCATTTAAAATCAACTATTTTTTTAGAATTTTTGTGACCGCGGAAAAAATTGCAGTGCAAATCGAAGATTATAGGGTGTCCGGATAAGGATTTCCAACACATGGGAAGATGAAAAATGGTCCTTCTGCTTCCAAAAATGGGCTATAATAAATATTCTGAGTTATATTGACCGAGTTATGTCCATTTTAATTCTGGAGCACATTCAGAGCGTGTTCCCATTGGAGACATGCCCTCCCACCCCACTTTAGTAGGCACTTCCTTTACATTCATTAGCTTCAGCATAGCAACATTTGGCCTAGTTTATTTGGAGATGTACCCTCTCACCCCCAAGCTATGTAGGCACCTGCTACTTCATCAACAACCAACATCATAGTTATGGGTCAACTGCACAAAATCCTTGCCATCGAAGTCCATTTGCTAGGCCGCACACTGTTAGTATCACAGTTGGTCACAAGAATTATAGGGTATCTATATCCTTGGATCTTTTTTAGTGATGGTTATGGGTCATCCACAAAACCACACTTCATCGAAGCCCATTTGCTAGGCCATACATTGTCAGTATCACAGTTGGTAACAAGCATTACAGGGTATCTCTATCCTTGGATCTTCGTTCATCATAGTTATGGGTTAACCACATAAAAACCTTCTCTTCAGTGAGTCTTCATATTCAACAAAGGCTTTGAAGGAGGGAACTTCACGCAATGGGGAACATTGCTTCTCAAGGAGAGAGGAATGATCTGAATGGAAAATGGCATCAACCCATGGTATTCATCCACCCATATTATTCATCCACCCATGGAATTTACCCATGGTATTGCAAGTGGCATCCACCCATGGTATTTATCCACCCATGGTATTCATTCACCCATGGTATATTCCCATGGTATTGTGACATCCATGCATGGTATTCATTCACCCATGGAATTGTGTAATGACCCTTCTAAACTAATTAACTAATATAAGGTTTTAAACTTTATATATAATATATAATATATATATATATAAATTAAATTTATAATAAATATAAAATTCCAAAGCTTTATAAAATATATATAATATTAAATTCATAAAATTAAAGGTTATAAAAGGATATAACATTTGAAACGTTATGTAAGGCAAACACAACGAGAAAACCTAAAAGATAAGCAAAATACATAAGCTCAGGGGAATAAATATCTAAGAGGGAAAATGTATGCGGAGGCGTGTCGGGAGGAGGAAGAGCGGTGGCCGTAGGTGGGAGGGCGGCCACCACCTAGCTTGCAATTATAAAACCACTGGTCTGAGCTGGTCATGGGGACGGAGGAAACAGAGGAGCAGGGAGATCAGAAAGGAGGAGAACCAGGGGAATCAGGAGCTTTACATTGATCTAAGGTTCTGGGCACGGGGGCAGCAAGCTTCGGTGAGAAGCTTGTTGGATTGGCTGGGAGGAATTGGTTTCCCAGTAATCGAATCAGCTTCAACAGGTTGCAGACAGCAGTTCCAGCTGTCCAGGTAGGTCTCGAAACCCCTTACAAGTTTTGCATATTGTTTGCTTTACATCTGTTATTTGGTTCTTTACAAATTGACCTGTGGTATTGCGACATCCACCCATGGTATTCAATCTCCCATGGATTTGAATCGTGGTATTGTGACATCCACCCATGGTATTCATTCACCCATGGAATTGAACTGTGGTATTGTAACTAAAAAATATTATAAGTAACAAGTCACATTTTGTAAAACGATGGATTGTCTACCACAAGGTAGTTTGTACAATTATTATCTGTTTTAATAAAAAGTTTCTTTGTGGTTTTTTTTATTGGGTATTCTCCTATTTTTCTTCTGGCAATTTCAATTTTTCAAATCTTGGTGGCCTCCCCCCAAGATCCTTTTCAATCTTTTAGAGCTTGAGGGCCTCCCCCCAAGATCCTTTTCAATCTTTTAGAGCTTGAGGGCCTCCCCCCAAGATCCAGATCATCTGAACTAATGCATATAATTCCTTATCATATGTGGGATAGCTAACTACTGCTGAAGTAAATATCTCAGAATGAAAGCATATAGGCTTTCTGTGCTGCATCACCACTACCCCATGGCATATTCACTTGCATCTGTCTCAATCTTGAATGGATGCTGAAGATCTGGCAGTGCTAGTACTTTCACTGTACTGATCCTTTCTTTCAATGTGTTGAAGGCTTTTTGCTATTTTCCTCCCCACTGAAACACCAGTTTCACACTTGTCAAAGCACGTAAAGGAGCTGCAATCGATGAAAAGTTAGCAATAAACTTTCTCCAATATTGCACTGCACCTAAGAAACTTCTAACTTCTGTAGTAGTATTGGGCTTAGGCCAATTTACAATGACTTTGACCTTAGAGGGATCTATGTTCAATTCACCACTACCTACAATATAACCCAAATAATTTAAACATGTTCTTCCAAATTCACATTTTGATAGTTTTACATAGAGATTTTTGCTTTTCAAAACATCTAAAACCTGCTTTACATGCTTAACATGTTCATCCCATGTTCTACTGAAAGCAAGAATGTCATCTAAATAGACTATTACAAAATCATTAATGAATGGCCTGAATATGGCTGGAGCGTTAGTTAAGCCAAAAGGCATAACCATCCATTCATAGAGTCCCTGCTTCATTTTGAAAGAAGCATTCCATACATCCTGTTCTGCAACTTTGATCCGATGGTAGCTGCTTCGCAAGTCCAACTTAGAGAAGTAAACTGCATCTTTTAACTAATCTAACAAATCATCAATATGAGGAAGAGGATAATGATTCTTTATTGTGATTTTATTCAATGCTCTAAAATCAATACACATTCACCACAAACCATCTTTCTTTTGTACTAACACAATAGATGATCTGCACAGTGATGTGCTTGGTCAAATAAACCCTTGATCAAGCAACTCCTATACATGCTTCCTTATTTTTGCATTCTCTAGAGCTGATAACTTTTACATTCCAATGTTAGGAAGTGGAGCATTGTTACCGGGAATAGTGTCCACTCAGATGCTGCTATTCCCATTAAGACTGGTAGCTATCTTAGAAACAAACAAGTAAAGTCTACTTTCGCTTTCCTTTATGAAAATAGATAAGAGTGGAACAAAGGGGACCAACCTTAGTCTGGCGTTTAGTTCCCTTGTTTGATTCCTCTCCTTCCTGATAGAGCTTTGCCACTTCTTCTTCATCTGCCTAGCTTCAAAGAGCACTTATGGAATCACAACAACATACTACTATCGAAGAACAAAGATCTATATTCATAAATAACACAGGACTAGATATGTGTTAACCATACAAATGCATATATAAGCAAACATACAAGAATATGGAGGAAAACTTGAATAGCTTTATTAAGATAAAAAGTATCAAGAGGATTACAACCATATGTTTTGACCCAGCATCATCCTCCAGCAAGAAATCCCTTCTTCACCTCAAGTAAAGCTTAGATCACCCAACACTATGAAGTTACACCAAAAAACCAACAACACTTCTCTACAAGATACAAAATTCCAGCCTCTGGATCTCTGTGATGAAGGATCCATATATAGATTATTGTAGGTGGGTGAGTCATCTTCTGGGGTCTTGATTACTGTCTTCTCTCTAATAGTTCCTGATTCTACTTGGAGAATGATGATCTCTTACTCATCCCTGGTCGAAAATAGAGAGGCAAGTGTCAGAGGGGAAGCTTCTAGAAGATTCCATGATCTTCCACCTCGCAATTTGTCCATGCCATTTGTCCATTCCCGATGATCACACCCTACAGAGGGGCCATTTAGTATGCATCGCACCTTGTACACTGGGAAAGTGATATGCATCACACCCTCTGCACTGAGTTTTCAGTATGGTCCAGTTTTGACCATTTCTGAGCAGTTTTTAGTGGAGAACTTCTGGGAGATGATGTAATCAACTGACCTTGTTCCTTTAGCTAGTGAAGCAACACTTTTAGGGACTTAGGAGCCCTCAGCTTATGGACATTTATGATTGGGGTTGAAGTGCCCAAAAATGTCTATAACAGTTGCCCCCTAAAGCATGAGGTCGTTAATCTTTTTGATGTCGGGTGAAATTCTTTACCATGAGGATCCGAAGTTTTCTCGAGCTGGGAGGCGACCTATAATAAGATACAATACAATACATTATCTTGACAACATTTTTTTCATGATCTAGCTGAGGTGGGCATTCTCATGCTCATTTTTATAAATTCATTTTCATGTACATAGGACAGACAATCGTCTGTGTGGCAGACTCATGATTCAGACTCGTCATCCTTTGATTTGGATGATCATCTGTTCGGTAATGATGTACATTTGATGTCTTTACATTCCTGATATATCACAGCCCGTATGGATGAAACTAGATCCGGGGTCTTCAAAACTCATTCAATCTTCACTCGGAGTACAAGTCGATCCATGTGAAAAATGTTCTGGAGTCGAACATGGAAAGACATCGCCTGATTAGTAGCCAATGATGTAAGTTGTTAACAGGCGCGAGAGGAATCACCAATAATGACAATGACCCTCAAGGTACTACAATAAAATTTGTGTGGTGTGAAAAAGGACTTGGCATCAAACATCATCCAAAATCTCTCGGTCGAAGGCCATTAATGTAAACCTGTCGCCGAAAGTGAGAAACTTGCCATTGAGGCATGCAAGCTTCAAAGGACTGAAAGGGTTGTTCCTAGGTCGACTTCTTGGATAATGAGTTGACATCGACAAGAAGTGACCCATCGTATGAGGGCCTTAATGAATCCCACATCTACAACACGGAACGAAGCAAATGATTTTGGAGGTGAGAACGATCTGATGATACAAGGTTCAGGGTGGCAGTCATGAAAGAATGGAGCATGAGTGTATTGCAGTGGGTGAGACACAGGTGAATTGTCTGAATTGACTTCTCTTGAACATATCAGCAACACTGATGATGGATTGGTAGTGTTAACCCCAAATATGGATGGTGTGACAGACCAATGGTGATGACCAGTGAATGGAACAACCCAACCTGGCTTGGATGCAGAAGGAAAGTGTCATGTTCAAGAGCGACTTGCTACCAATAAAGCTTTTTCAAGTTTTCTTCCTAATTTTCCCCAGTCATTGTTGACCAGTACCTCTTTATTTTTGTCAGGCTTGAGGAGGATAACATATGCTTGTTCTATAATCCGCCCTTCGGGTGAACCTGTTGCTACATTTTAGCGAGCCTAGTGACAGTGAAACTTGTTCTCGTCCATTTGGACGAGTTTGTCACTATTCGATTTTAACGAGTTTAATGACAAAGATAACTCGGTCCTTTTCAATTTTAGAGAGTCTGAAAGGGACAGAAAGGAGACTCCAAAGATTCTTTTTCGTCATATAATCCCTTAAGTCTGAAAAAGTGTAAAATAATATGAGAGGGATGAATTTTCGATAGTTTTAACGAGCCGAACAAGACAAGCGCTCGATCTTTTTGTCTAATAATCCCTTAGGTCCAAAAAGATTAAAATCTAGAGGAGGGACAACACTTCCGATGAATTTAATGAGCCGGAGAGGCTAATCGATCGGCAATCTTTTCATATTTTATAAGTCAGTTGAAAAGAGCTTAAAGGAGACTCATTTTGGAGGAACGAGCGATGATTTCCGGTAGCAACTAATTCCAGGTAAGGTTTGGAATTTTCCAATCATGGTAGTGTCACAAGGATGGCTAATAGAATCACTCTTCGCAGATGTTCCTCGAAGGGGTAAACAATCAAATGGAGGTGAATGATCGGCTAAAAACAGAGTGGAGGTGATGATGAGAACACGACCAAGGCTCAAAAGCTGGCTATAAGGCATTCACAATGGTTATTTACCGGTTCATTTTTTAATGAGCTTAAACTCTGGGGGAAACATTTGTTCATGACTTATGTTTATTTTTTAACGATCTTGAACTATGCACTAAAACTGCTCATGGCGGGTTTATTTTTTTAACGAGCTTGAACCCTGCAGTAACACTACTCGCAATAAGTTTGCATGCCCCGAGCATAATAACGCAAATCGAGGTGCATGCCCCCCAAGCTTCATTTCATTCAACACAGTGGTTGGAATGAAGGTTTACCTTCGAGATCTTTGAAAGACTCGATTTGGAAAGGGAGTTGTTTCATTTTTTAATGAGGTTGACACAGTAAGATAACTATCCTCATGGTGACCTTTTATCACAACTCATAAGGGGTTATGAAGGAAAGATCTAGTTCCAATGCCCCCAGTACATAATGTACAACATCACTGAATTGATCATCAAATGATGTAGCTATGGTAGGGCTTGGTGGCAATGCCTCACGATGATCCACACTATCAAAATGTTCTGAGTTCTTCTTCATTTTTGTTGATGTAGAAGATCTCATGGACAGGTTTCCACTGTGGCCACTTTTTCCAGCTTACTTAGAGGCCTAAGGGCAAAATTCCCCATTAAGGAAGGGTCTTTTAGGAGGCCTACTCCGATATTTTGAAGCGACTGAGAGCTTCCATGGATCATCGGAATGCTTCCCATAACTTGTGAACTGTTGGGGAGAAATGTTTGTTGGTTGACGATTGTGATTCCTGCTTGGAAGGGAAATGCAATTTTTCTGAAGTATGTTGACACAACGATAGCCATAGCATATATCCAGGGCCTTCCCAGTAGGATGTTGTAATCGAGGTTTTCATCGATAACTTTAACATCAATTTCTACTGTTTTTCCCCCCACTTCGACTTGCAAGTTACTTAAAATCCCATATGGAGTGTATGTTCATCCATCAAAAGCTTTCAATGTCGTCGATGATCGTGACAAGGATGGAGACCCAAAATTTTTCCAGCAACTCATTGACATGATACATGTGGATGCCTCCTCATCAATAATTGTTCTATGAACAGTTTTGTTGAGGGCTTTCACTTGAATGAGGAAAGCTAGTTGAGCTAGTAACTGAGGGTCATATCCTTTGTAATTAAAAGATACAAGATTGGAATCCATTGGCTCAATCCCACCTATTGTTGATAATAAATCCTACTTTCGGGAGGGGCAATTTTGCAGTACCTCAAGAGTTGACATCGCGGAGGGCGATTGAGCTAAATCCTCCACTATATTATAGTGTTGTTCTGCTCTGGCACGAGGATTAAGAAGTTGTTGTTGAACTACTAGGTTGATCATTATCCTTGTTGTTCAACATCTGTGGATTCCCATAATCTTTACTCCTTGTGGATATCAGAGCATCATTCAGTTGCTTTGAAACTGACAACATTAGCACTTGGGATGGGGAAGCATTTTCGCTACCAACCAAATTTGTTCCTGGGTTTGGAAACAGATCAGTCAATACAACCGAGGTTTTTGAACTTTTGAAGGATTTTCTAAGTTCATCTTTATATGGACACTCTTTGGTCCAGTGATCCTCGTCACATATATGACATGGAGTTTTTGGTTTCCTATCCACAGAAGGGTTTGTAGAAGATTTTCTAGGAGATGAGTCCTCCTGGTTTTTCTTCTTCCCTTGTTTTTTCTTCTTGCCTCCTGGTTGCTTAGGTCCTTTTCCTTTGTTTGTCGACACGGCATTTACTTCCGAGGCTAGAAGTTCCTCATTTGCATTTTGACTCGAAACCGTGCGGGCCTTTTTCAACGTAGCCTTTACATTTTTAGTGCTTGTCGTACCTATCACACCATCACCAGCATTAGAGTCTTTGCTTGATTTATGAGGTGGAGGAACGGAAAATTCTAGTCTAGGAGCATCAGGGATTTTATCCTAGAGCGTGCCAGACTGAGTATAGATCAAGTCTAGATATTGTGCACGAGCAATAACTTGCTCTTCGGTGATGAAACCTCCCTTTGCCACATCTTCTGTAATAGCAAGTAACAGTGACTTAATAAACCATTCAGCCAATAGCTGATCAAGAACATACATTTTTACCATTCTACGACGACGTCGCCATTCATGAATATGATCGGATATGCGAGTGGCCATCGTTTGTTTGAAATTGGTAAGTAGCTCAGTTCCTATTTTGTACCTTATGGGTAGCTGAAAATGGGTTAAAAAGGTTGTGGCTAGGGTACTGAAATTATCAAACGAAGCTCTAGGCAATTCGATATACCACTTTACTGCTAGACCAATTAGCATTCGCTGAAAGAGGTGAAGCCTAATCGAATCATCATTGAGAGTGTTGGATGAACACCATAGATGAAAGGTCATCACATGATTCGATGGGTCTTCACCCGGATTTCCATTAAATTTAGGAATATCAGACAGAAGTTTATGTGGAATCGCCGGCCACCAAAGGGCGTAGGCAATTGGATCGCTCGTTAGCCGACTTAGATCCGGTAACTCTAAAGTTGCCACAAAAGGCAACTGTTGATTCAGGCTTGGTTGAGCATACCCAAGATAAGATGGAATCGCTTGAGCAGTTGGTCTTTGCATACCAGCATAATGCATTTGGTGTTGGTAACTTTGGTAAGGTTGATGGGCATAACCATTATAATATGGTTGATATGCCTGCCCATTACTTGCAAAGACTTGTTGCTCATATCCTTGGTAAGCTTACTGGAATTGCGATTGTTGGTATTGCACCAGCCATGGTTGTGAAGCCATAGGTTGTTGTCCAGTACTGACTATTTGACCAAGATGGGGGTTGGTGTTCCCCGTTTGAACCTGTGCCATTCCACTAGTTAGTGATTGCGGTTGTGTCGTAGGTACAAGAGATTGTTGCATTACAACCTCCGAAACTTGAGGTTGGCATACAACTGGTAACGCTTGTACTTGCGATATTTCCAAAATATCCGGCATAGTGGGGATATTTGTCATAGGTAAACTTTGTTGCATTGAGCATACAACTCTTGGTTGTTGAGGTAGGATTGGCACCCAACTGCTAGTTGTGATTCCAGCATAACCCAAATTTTATTGTGAACTCACGCATGGTTATCCTTCCGAGGAAGGCAATGAAAGGGTATACGGCCCTCCATACGACGATAATCTAGTACTCAAAGGAATGATTTTCCTTTGGGAACCAGTTTGCCCAAATTGACCTTGCGAAGAATCAATTTGTTGAGACTCATGGTAAGAGATTCCAGATATAATTCCGCACGAACAAACGGGAACAGTCCATACTGTCAAAATAGCCCTTGGATGGACTCCATCTAGCAATTGAGAGTTGGTTGGGACAAACGGCATGCCGGTGAACATTGTCGGAGTAGCAGAAGGAGCTTCTACTGCTGCTGTGTCAGGTAACATAGTCCTTGATGTCGACGGTTGTTCAAACATATTAAGCCTATCCAAAAGATTCCTTCGCGATTCTTCAGGAACTTCCAATGGCAGGTGAATATCTTCTTATGAAGAAGGATACAGGGTGATCCCAGCTCCAAGTTGCATTGGAGTGATAGATGGAGGATCTTCCACAATCTCTTCTATGGCAATCAATCCAGGAGGAAGAGGCAGACCGTCAGGTCCGTAAAATATTTCTGGTGTCGAAGAAGATATGAGTTCTGCAGCAACAGACAGTTCGGGAGCAACACCTTTCGAATCAGCTATAGATGGATTCGGTTCAGGAATAGAAGTGTTTACCATCACACAAGGATCAGTTGTAATGTCCTTTTGTTGTTTCAAAATTTCTTCTGTAGAGGCAGGGATACCAGAAATGTTCAGAGTAACTGGAGTCTCTGAGGATGCTCCAACCAACCTAGGGGACTTTGATCCAGTCAAATGAGTTCGCTTTGTCCGGAATGGTTTCACTTCCGGAGTTAACGACGGTTGACTTGTAAGTCTCCGCGAATGATGGGGTTTTGATTGAATTTCTTCCATGATTGCAGATTACTTGATCAACTCAAAATAAAAGGGAAAATGTTTTTCGAATTAAATGAATTTTAGACACTTTGACACAACTTGTTTTTTCAATTTTTAAGAGTTGAGAAAAAATGAAAGATGACTCTAGTCGCCTTCGATTTTTAGTGAGCCTGAAGTGACAAGTGCTTAGAGGACCTTTTCTTTTAAGGAGTCTGAAAAGGAGAAAAATAGACTTCTCTGGAGATCTAGGCAGAGGGGATTACCAAACCAATCGCAAAACTGCAGAATACTTTTTACGGTATGGAAGTCAATCTTCCCGAATGCTATGTTTAGTGCATTGCGATCGATAGGGCGGCAAACACGGCTTCCTAAGGATAAAGGATGCAGCCTATTGTGGTCTCCCAATATATACTCGACAGTATGTGGGAGCACAAGCCTGTACTGGCACTTTCCGCCTCAAAGTGGAGGAATCACCCAACCAACAATGAAAACAACAGTTACCAGGTTTTACGACACTGGAATACGTCTCTAGCCTAGACCTCTAGATGTTGTGCGTTAGGTTCCAAAGAGTTGTTAGATTCATTAAATTTATTTTAAGTTGATATTCCTTAAAAATTTTCCTTTCAGGTTCACCGCGTGATATGTATACAATTCCTAAAATGCAGTCTAAGATGATAAACGAACGTTTAATCTTCTTTTGGCAATGAAAATCCTAGCTACTAAGGAAAGAAAGTTAAGAATCTTTCAGCAAAGAGCACAGAGCACACGCTCAATGCACTGTCCTAAATCAAACCAAGCATTCTAAATGAAAATGCACATGCGTGTATTTGTTTTCAGCCTTCTTAATGTATGAATGATGATAAGAAAGCTATGTGCAAATCTGAATTATTTTTCAAAGCGACAATACTCAACAAATTTCTTTTCAAAATGAAGTGAAGGTAAGAGAGACACTTTGCAATTTCGAAATGAAAATTTCTTTTCGACACTTTAAAAACTACTAATTCAAATCATACGCAATAGTAACTTTATAATCAACTATCAAGAACAATGGGATTGTCTTATAAAATTGAAGACGACATCTACGACACTTTCAGATAAAGAAACGACAGTTCGACTATGCTACTTTTTTGCAAAAGAGAACTGAAAATGGCACACAATACATAAAAACACTTATAGTTCTTTGCACTATGGAGGCAGAATAATGTAAGAGAAGGGGATTTTCACAGAGATACACTAACCATAGAAAACAAAACTCCTGAATAAGACTAAAAACAGTGAGGAAAAAATGAAAGTCTGAGGGTAAAGTTAACCTTCCCTGACCATCGCACCTGTCACACTATGAATTCAGTATGCATCGCACCTACTACACTCGGGAAGTGCGATGCATACAGACTACCTTGAAGGCAGGGTGCAATGGTGCTAGTGCGAGACTTTAAACAAGTTTTTACTCACAATTTGCAATCCAGTTTAGAGATTTAGGGCGAGTAAGTGATGTTCAATATTTGTAAATCACAGGGGTAGATCTAAGGAGGTTACTAGAGCCACCACTTAGGGCAATTAGACTGTTTCCAGATCGATTATTTAATTCATAAACAAAACCCGAAGATAGATTGAAGCAACATTGATCTACTTTGCATTTGTATAACAAGTGCAGTTCGAAGGCTAGCTGGCTTCGCTTTAAGCTTCGTCTGTAAGTTTATAAAAGAAACAAAGATAGGCTAACAAACAATCTAGTCGCTCCCCAGTGGAGTCGCCATTTTTTTATCGGGAATAGTGTCCACTCGGATGCTGCTATTCCCACTAAGACTGGAAGCTATCTTAGAAACAAACAAGTAAAGTCTACTTTCGTTTTCCTTTATGAAAATAGATAAGAGTGGAACCAAGGAGACCAACCTTAGTCTTGCGCTTGATTTCCTTGTTTGATTCCTCTCCTTCCTGATAGAGCTTCACCGCTTCTTCGTCATCTGCCCAGCTTCAAAGAGCACCTGTGGAATCACAACAACATACTACTATCGAAGAACAAAGATCTATATTCATAAATAACATAGGACCAGATGTGCGTTAACCAGAAAAATGCATATATAAGTAAACATACAAGAATATGGAAGAAAACTTGAATAACTTTATTAAGATGAAAAGTAGGAAGAGGATTACAACCATATGTTCTGACATAGCATCATCCTCCAGCTAGAAAGCCCTTCTTCACCTCACGTAAAGCTTAGATCACCCAACACTATGAATATACAGCAGAAAACCAACAACACTTCTCTACAAGATACAAGATTCTAGCCTCTAGATCTCTGTGATGAGGGATCCATATATAGATGATTGTAGGGAGGTGAGTCATCTTCTGGGGTATTGATTAGTGTCCTCTGTCTGATAGTTCCTACTTTCACATGGAGAATGGTGATCTCTTACTCATCCTTGGTTGAAAACAGAGAGGAAAGTGTCAGAGGGGAAGCTTCTGGAAGATTCCATGATCTTCCACCTCGCATTTTGTCCCGGCCATTTGTCCATTCCCAACCATTGCACCCTACAGAGGAGCCATTCAGTATGCATCGCACCCTATACACTAGGAAGGTGATATGCATCGCACCCTCTACATTGGGTTTTCAGTATGGTCCAGTTTTGACCATTTATAAGCAGTTTTTAGTGGAGAACTTCTGGGAGATGATGTAATCAGCTGACCTTGTTCCTTTAGGTAGTGAAGCAAAATTTTTTAGGGACTTAGGGGCCCTCAATTTATGGACATTTATGATTGGGGTTGAAGTGCTCAAAGATGTCTATAACAATCATGAACCGTCTCGCTGATGTCATGGAGATCACCTTTGGTTAAGGTGATCGGGTCAATGGCTAGCTTCGAAGTCTTAACCATCTTCCTTGGACCTGATCTCTCTGTGATGCGTGACTATTTGAGCTATGTGGATGCAGTCCCTAGGTCCACGCTCTCTTCTGTTATTTTTGTGTCCTCTGCCTCCTGCCCTGAGGATGTTGCTTTGCCCTCCTCTACCTGTACCATTGTTGCCTCTATTGTCTGCTCTGCTTCTGCTGCTTCTATGGCCTTCTTCTACTCTACAACTTCTTGTGCTACTTCGCATACTGTGCTTACTTCAGCTGCCACTTTTTCATTTTGCCTTCTAACAGCTAGTTGGGTGACGTGCAGCTTGGCATCATCCTTCTTTTTCTATGCTACCGCTCTCTCCAGTTCTGCCAAATCTGGGGCATGCCACTCAAGAGGCCATGTCTCCAATACAATGAAGATTGTGTCCTCAATGGCTAGAAATGGTAGCTTTGTCCATTGCTTCACCGGGTCCTTTCACGCCCTGATATAAATGTTGTGAAAATTTTCCTTGAAGTCTACGAAACTCTGTAGACTATTGTGCACCGTAGTTGATAGGCGTGGCCTCCTGTGTATCAACATTCAGATGCTCACCCAGAAAACTTTTGTATCACAAATCCATTTCGCGTCCTTGGTGGCCTAGAGCGAAGCGTATTTCATGGCCTCTGGTAAGTCTCGATCAATGTTGGGAAACTGAATATCCTCCGACAATTCTCCTGCTGCCAGCAAGATGGATAAGAGCAACCCCACATAGTGGAAGGTCTTACCCTGCTCCTAGGCTTCGTGAAAATTTAAAAAGAATTCCTCGCAATGGAATTCAACCTAGTTGAACTAGACCCCCTCTATGCACTGCTTGGCCTATGAAATGACCAACGCTAGTACCTCATAGACGTAGCATTCTCTCATCACTTTATTGGCCAGGAGTTGAGTTGCTATGCGGACCCCCTTGTCCTTGATGTTGGAGATGGCATATCCCCTCTTCTTTTTCTCTAGCTTATATTTCACTTTCATGGCTTCTGTAAGAGCCAAATCACTAAATTTTCTAGCTATAGTCATGGGGTCCTTTCCCTTACAAGGAAGCCAAGAAATATGCTAGATGAGGTCTATCATGATGGGAATAAGCTCCTCCAGCCATAGATACCCGTCATGCACCAGGAAGAGCACCTGCCTAATGATGAAAATGGTGATGGACGAGTGGTGGAAATGTGGAATCCATAGCAAGTGTAGCAACCCGGCCTCTTCCAGACTGTACAACCATTTTCGTGGCTCTAATGCTATCACCACCCCATTGGTATTTTGTTTCATCAAATTCACTGTCTATAGGTGTGGGAAATTTTCGCTGTCAGTGAGGTCCTAGTTTTCAAATTTCATGGTGGGCACGCGGCCTTGGTGCGTGCCCTTAAATAAAATGCCATCGTGGAGGAGTGGGGTCTGGAGTGAACTCTTCATTGCATCCAGATCCTTTGGTACTTTGGTCTTCCCTTTTGACAGAGGAACATATGCGAGCAATTTTGCTGCAGAGCGCAATGGTTGGATATCCTCCTCCACATCTTCTTCTTCTTCTGCGGTAGTGATCAGGGCCTATAAGTATTCTTCTTCATCATATGTTTCAATTGTGACTGCATTCCCCTTTTCTTCCATTGCTAATTTGATTTGTCACAGATTCCTTGGGGACATGCATGCTGGACCCATTGCCTATTTATCCTTCTTCGACCGCGGCATCTACGATGATTTGGGGATTTCTGTGACCACCCCAGTGCCCTCGAGTACATCCTATACCATGGGGGTCTTCGTGGCCTCGCGATGGTTCCCTCTTCAATTCCTAACCCATCCTTAGTGGCCATCATCATTTATAGACTACCTTCTATCTCTCATGAACTTAGGAGCTCAATTATCGCTCGACTCTCAACACTCTATGCTCTGCTCAAATGCTCAATTCTCAAATGACCAAGTGTTGTTCGTTGGCCAACTCGGTGAGTTTTATAGCACCTTTCGAATTTGAATTCAACCGTTCCCCCCAATTTTGAGACATTAATTCTTTATTAGTAGCAGAGTTTCCCAAATGTTGCCCATAACTCGTGTATTAAATGCCCACTGCCCGCTCCATTTGGTCTCAAATTGGACATCCCATCATGAATAGTGACACCAATGGTCACTTCCTAGCCAACCCGCATGGCAGTGCAGCCCTCTTGCGCAGTCGCGATCCTTGTGACTTCCTACTCCTGCATGCAGCTCTCATATCTCACAGGCCCTGGGTAGAATATTTTATAGTCCTACGTCCCTTTCAACTGTTTGGGGCACTAAGACTATCCTTCCTATGGCTAGTTAGGTGGGCACACCACCCATGCGGGGCTTCATCTCATCCTTCACCATGGTTCGTGTAGAATCCCCATCTTCCATTGTAGTGATTGGCATTGCGCACTCTACTATTTGCACTGCACTGCCCAGTCATGACATTTGGTGAGATGTGGTCTCAGCCACAATAGCAGACTAACCAATTCACGATGGTAGCTTTCCAATTTGTCAGTATGATTGTACGCACCTTTCCTTTCCATCCTTGGTTTTTTGATGAGAAATGCTTCCTTTATTTCATTTTCCAGCTTCTTGGCCTCTGCATCCATTAGAGCACTTTTCTTCCTTAGCCATACCCAATCTTTTTCAAGTTCCCAAAGTCTAAAGTTTCCCCGTCGGAGTTCTTCCTCAAGTCTTATATGTTATGTTTCATGCAACTATGTGATTTCTTCGTTCTTGTCTATGCGGACCATCGTATCTATGGGTGTTGTTATGCGTGGACTCATCTCCACATGCTCCACAGGGACTATAGCCCTTACTTCATACTTCAGCTTCGGAAGTGCTTGCTCAGTCAGATTTTTACACATGGTCCTATAAGCCCATACAACCGCTGGTACGTGCAGGTCCCAATTAATGCGTCTCACATGGTGGATCCTGTTTAGCACTTCGCACACCTTGTCAAAGGCTTCCCTATGTATTATTTTTTGTGCGTTAGGTTTTATCATGCTTCGTCATTTACGCACTTGTCTTGTGTGCTTCTGCATGTTGTTCCGGTTTCCTATTGTGATAGCAGTGTGCGTTTGTGCGGGCTATGTACCACACACTTGTACCCATCTGGAAAGGTGGGCATGCAAGCTATTTCGCCCCTCATAACTATCTCTCATCTGTAGCTAAGGTTTTCCAAATCGTATAAGCATCCCCCTTATGCATTCACACCAGCTCTCAATACTTCTCTGATGCGTACCCCACCACCTTGTGGGTGTAGCACGTAGTGCCCATTTTAGAGCATCGAACCATTGCTGTTCTGGTACTTTGATCTCAAATTTGCTCAAGAATTCATCCAACACCATCAACCTATTGTACATAGGTATATCTCTTATCTTTGTTGTCATGCAACACAATGATCTTACCATCATCTTGCAATTGAGCGCAGTTACCTCATGTAACCGGTTCTACCATTGTTCTATTTCCTCATCTGAATTTGATGTGCAGGAGCTTTCGCGCTCCCACAAAATCTGACCATCTGCTGTAGGATTCACCAAATCCTGTTCCCAAACGGTTATCTTGTAGATACAATCTAGCTCATCGTCACTCTCGTTGTTGCACATTGGCTCTGTGTACCGTGCTCCTTCCGTAGGGTCTAAAGGTACCACTACGCTAGTGACTTTTTCTCAAAAATCATTTTATGCTTGTTTAGATTTATTAATCCGTTCATATCAGTGGCCCAATCTATTCCCAGTAACATAGGATAGGGTTGTTGTCATCACCAATCTCTATCATCTTGAAATATGCAAGCACGCTCACACCTTCAATGTCTACCATTATGCCCTGTAATCTTCCCATTGGTAGGATCTTCTACTGGTTCGCCATTTGTAATTCAATAGGAGACAACTATAACATGGGCCTGCCCATGCACTCCCATGTCTACTTTGGTAGCACATTCGTGTCCGATCCTAGATCCAAAATTACATGATCCATTTCATACTCCCTTATTTGCATAGTCAATCGTATTTCCCTTCCTATTCATGATGTATGTTTCCCAAGCTTCTAGACTACGCAAGGTTCTCCTGACCCAGTGCACCTAGTGATAAGTTCTTGTAATCATTTCACAACCTTGTTGTCACGTAACAGCTTCATACATGTCTACAGAAAGGTAGTGATCATTGACAGATCCATCCCCAGCTCTAGTTGATCCTTACTACCTGAAGTGGAGGACTCCATGAAGCTCTTCTTAGCTTCCATGAATGTCTCCTTCATGCACTCTAAATCAAATTCAGGTTCCTTTATAAGAGCCTTGTGAACCCATGAACTTTCTTGAGGCTACTTGCCTTTGTCA
Organism: Pinus taeda; assembly: GCA_000404065.3. Lineage (NCBI taxonomy): Eukaryota > Viridiplantae > Streptophyta > Pinopsida > Pinales > Pinaceae > Pinus > Pinus taeda. Next base: position 85,507 of record APFE030596201.1, read on the forward strand.
TCTCCTATCGTGATACTGCTACTGATCAATATGTTTACATTCGGGTCCTCTTTGCGTGGCTCAGACCTCATCATCTGCAAATTCTGAGTCATGGGAGGCTGGATTATCCCTTTATCGCATAGCCTCATTATTAGTGTAGGGCAGTCCTCCATCTCATGATCAAACTGAGTACAATATAAACATGATTCTCTCGTCAGATTTATACAATCATGGGCATAATGCCCTGGCCCTCCACAATTGTAACAAATCAGCTGTCCGCGACCCCTTCCTAGTCCCATTCCACCTTGACCTCATCCTTACTACCAAAATCTAGCGCACGCCATCCCTACATTTGGAACGAGGGTTTGAGTTCAATCTGTACTCCATAGGTAAGAGTTTGATCCATCAGTAGCTCGTAACTTCTGCAGGTGCACTCATCATGGCCTACCGACTTGTAGAAATTAGAAAACAATTGTTGGGACATCTGCGTATACTTCTGTAATAGACGACAATTATCTGTAATATTTGTTCCTCCTATCCGACAACCTACACACCATAATGCAGGCACCGCGTTCAGTCCTACTTGTGCCTCTAGTCTTAATGGCATCAGCCCTCCTCCCACTATGTAGTTCACGAAGACTGGACAATGGTCCTTGTCATGCCCCTGGCCTTTACATTTTATGAACCATACCTTCTCACGCGCCTTTGACTGAGTTGTCCTATCCTATTTCAAACTATGCATTTCCAGACACAAATTTTGCAGTTGTGTGTGGATTTGTTGGATTCTCAGGTTAGGATCTTGTATTGGGATCTCATGTAGTCTCATTGCAATATCCAAAGCTTCATCCTGGGTGGATAACTTTTCTTGCGACAACGTCATCCTTATATGCAATGTTAGTGACACTACAAACCATGCATGGTATTGTCCATTCGTCAAGGTCGTGTTGGCTTCACAAATCATACTCTTCAATCTCTGGTCCAGATCCCATGGGGTATCGCCTAGAAGCATTATGATCTTGTCATGCGGAAAGAGTTATTTTTGCGAACAAAACTAACCTCCCTAGGAGTCTAAGACTCTCTAGTGACAAACAAGACAATTAAGAACAATCCTTCTCTAAACATACATTATTCTATGAGAAACCAAGTGTTTTTCGATCCTACCTGAAGTCCAACTCTTGTTGTAGCAGTCTAGCCTCGTCGATCCAGATGGGCTCCTCCTTCACTTCGAAACTTGCATACACTAACAACCAAACGATTACATAACACCCGAATATTCCATAAAACAAAGCATATTCAACATATAGACCAAGGAGTATATGAAACAATTCATTAACAACAAATCATTGAGAAGAATGGACTTATTTGTATTAAGGAAACAAAAAAGAAACCATTACAGCCTGAGCCTTGGTGTTGTGCAAGTTCCTCCCAGGGTCCAGCAAGAGTTTTCCTCTACTTTGACAAGCTCACCCACCTCCAAATGAACAAGAAAGGATGGTAATATCTCCTCACAAGTTTACAATGGAAGTCCTAATTCCAGCATCATCTACCCTTTGGAATGTTTAGCTTTCAACCTCCCCTCCTCTGGCCCAAGGCCTATATTTATAGTGTCCTAGAGGAAGTTATTCAGTTCCAACATCAATGGGATACTCCCTCTTTTGGATGGGGTAGCTCCTCTCTTGATGCGATAAGTTCCTCTAACATAGGGATGCATGAATCATCTGGAGGCGCTCAATACACGTCAAACACTCTGCTAGAAAGCTCTAGAAGTGACCACAAGTAACTTTTTAAAGATGAAACTCGCGCCTTTTGACCTTTACAGGAGTACGCACCCATCCCTTGGCTTACAGAGAGTACAAGTACGCAGGTACAATGAGTTTGGGATGCGTACACGCAGGCAAGGTAGAGAGAACCTGCGTACCCAGAGATAAACATGTTTTCTAATGACTTTCTCTCTTTTTTGAAGTTTGACATGGAGAGCAGAGGTATAAGGCTTGACAAGGAGGATAATATGACTATTGATGGAGCCATATTAACTGCAGATAGTCATGGTGACAAATTTCAGTGTAACATATATTTGAAGAAATACCCTAGTATTTAGAAACCTTTATCTTAAGTAATTGTTCCCTATGTTTTGATTTCTAGGTCATGGGATAAACTCTAGAATGGCATAAAGGGAAAAGAGTATGATCTAAGGTTTGAATTTAAGAAACCCTAAAAAGGCCTCTTGATTACATAAAAACCCTAGAAAAGAAACTTGACGTCATGTTTTGGAATAATATATTGCTTGGGTTACTTGTTAAAATAGTATTGTATGCCCAAGAAGAAAAAAACAGATGGCGTGATCCACTTGAAGGCATGATATAGCTCTTTGTAACACCTCATAAATCATGAAGTTATTGTGCAAAAACTTTATTAAATATATGCCCTAGATTTCTCAACAAATAACATAATCAAACTCACACAAATATATGGTTGAATCTTACATTTTGCATAACATTAGATGTATATGGGGGCATTAATGATCCCTGCATGCCAACATTGGTTGTATTGAGGGGCATAAATGAATCCTGCATGCCAAAAAAATGCACGGTTAGTAAAAACACAAATATTAATAAATAGATATAGTGAAATAAGTTCACTAAATGCACAAAATATTGATCAAGTTTTACCACTATCATTACCTTAGATGTATTATAAGGTGCTATAGGGGTTGGAATGACTTTAGCGATTGCCTGAATTCCACAAACATAAATTAGCATAATATAATAAGGAATATAAGATAATTGAACATATAAAAGACAATATTCAAGCTTACCTCCTGCATCATCATAGCAGCGTCTTGCCCTCGTGCATTTGTTAACATTTCCATAAAATTAGTGAATATCATTGTATCCCCCATGGTAGCATCAGTAACACCCATGGGTAACTTCTTAAGAAAACACGTAATAACATAAAAATAAGAAAACCTTGATCAAAAAGCCAATAAGAAAATAGAATCGGTAACACCAAATATATATGTCTTTCAATTAAAACCTTAAACATTCAAATCACTTGATGTTCATCCCAATTAAAAACTCAGTATTTAACTTGTAAAGAAAAATTATATTGCAGTGAAACCTTATAACCATCTTAAAGTAAACATAGTGATCGAAAAATTTCATCCTCACAAGTAAAACATTAAACATTCAAACTACTTAATGTTCATTACAATGAAAAACTCATATGTCTAACAAGTAAAAAAAAATTATATTGTAGTGAATCCTTAAAACTATCTTAAAGTATACATAGTGATCATAAAATGTCATTCTCAGATGAAATCTCCTCATCTGATGGAATATATACCCCATCATTAATAGACCCTAAATCCACAAATAAATTAATACCATCATTTTCATAGTCTTCATCACCTTCAACTACATGTAAATTAAAATCAATGAATTCATCATCTTCATGGATTTGATGCCCATGTGGTTGCTCATGTCCTTCAGAAACTTCAATAAACTCGTCTTGGTCTTCATCTTGGTGATATGCATAATTGACAATAAATTCTTCATCATATCCATCTTAGCCATCTATATCTTCAGGGGGAGCTTCTGCATCTTCAAGTAAATCATGGTCCTCTACATCTTGAACAAATGTTACTCTTCGTCCTCTTGGATCATAATCAATCACAAATGACCAACCAGGTTGTTCTAAATTTGGAATGAGAAACTTTTGGTCACATTGACTTGGAAACACATAAGGTTTAGAAGTGGCTTCAAACCTAGATGTATTGATCATGTGGAATCCATTATCATGGATCAAGATAGTTTTTTCTTCTCCCACCTCAATAAGCTTGTACCATTCAACACAAAAAACTAACTTTCTTGAAAGACATAAAATCAAGCTCGATAATGTCCTCTAACACTCCATAGTAGCGAAGTGTTCTTGTGATTGATTGTCTATCATTTGCATGTGAACGACGTTCCACCTCAAATGATGCTGAAACTCCACAATCATAAGTTTTTCTCTTTTAATCAACTTTTCTAATGCGAAAATGATGACCAAAATTCCACATTCCTTTGTAATATATTACCTAAATTCATATAAATATCAACTAATTAGATTCAAGGATATCAAATCTAACAAAAAAATTATTAAATATATGCAATATATTAATATATATCACCTCCCCATTTATGGATCCTTGAATGAAGTTCAATTGTTGTTGTGTTACTCTATTATTCCCTTTTGTTGCCTCGTGTTCAATATTGGCCTTTAGCCAATTCCACGAGCATCTCTCTGGCCACTTTCTTTTATGGCTTGCAGGCAATCCTCGAATAATGTTTTGACCATGTCTATTATATATATTGGCCCATGCATTTTCATCTTCTAATTTCTTTTTTTCCAGCGTACTTCTCCATCCATTCCAACATAAAGTCAGAATTGTATGCAACATACAAATGTAATGCCTCCCACTCCTTCGCATCTACAATGAATTTTTTTTCATTCAATGAACTAATAATTATTTAAAGCCATGTAATATAAAACTTAAGATACAAATAACTCCTAACAATTTTTTATACCTTTTTATCCTATTTGAAGTCCCTTCTCCCTCTGATTTTTCTCCTTCAAATGATTGAGATTGGTTATAATTCCTTAATTGCGGAGCTTCAAGATGCAATTGACGTAAGTACTCACTCAAATGAACTATGGCCTGGAAAGCCATGTAACCCTCAACTATGGACCCTTCTGGTCGAGCCTTTTGCCTCACAAATTGTTTCAAGACCTTCATATATCTCTCCACGAGCCACATTGTTCGAATATGAATGACCACATTGTTCAATCT
>APFE030596204.1:22353-97038 GCA_000404065.3 Pinus taeda
TGTAATTCCTTCTTGAAAAGGAAATGCAATCTTTCTAAAGTATGTTGACACAACTACAACCATAACATAAATCCAGGGCCTTCCTAGTAGGATATTGTAATCGAGGTTTCCATCGATAACTTTGACGTCAATTTCTACTGTCTTGCCCCCCAGTTCAACTTGCAAGTTACTTAAGATCCCGTACGGGGTGTATGTTCATCCATCGAATGCTTTTAATCTCGTTGACGATCATGAAAAGGGTGGTGAGCCTAAAGTTTTCCAGCAACTCATTGACATAATGCATGTATATGCCCCCTCATCAATAATTGTTCGATGAACAGTTTTGTTGAGGGCTTTCACTTGAATGAGGAAAGCGAGTTGAGCTGGTAACTGAGGTTCATATCCTTTATGATTAAAGGCCACAATATTGGAATCCGTTGGGGCAATCCCACCTATTGCTGATAATAGAGCCTTCTTTTGGGAGGGGCAATTTTTGCAGTACTTCAAGTTTCGACATAGTAGAAGGTGATTGGGCTAGATCCTCTACTATATTATAATTCTGTGCTGCTCGAGCATGAGGATTAAATGTCGATTTGTGTACTACTCCCTTTGGCAGTTTTATCGTTAGCTCAGGAATGATGGGTGGCACAACTTCGGTTGAAGTTGTTGTCAAACTACTAGGTTGATCTGCAACCTTGTTGTTCAACAGTGGTGGATTCCCGTAATCCTTATTCCTTGTCAATATCAAAGGATCATTTTGCTGTTTCAAAATCGACAACATAAGCACCTGGGATGGGGAAGCATTATCACTAGCAACCAGATTGGTTTCTGGGTTTGGAAACGGGTCGGTCAATACCGCTGAGGTTTTTGAACTCTTAAAGAACTTCTTAATCTCAGCTTTATGCAGACAATCTCTCGTCCAATGATCCTCATCGCATATAAAACATGGATGACTAGGTTTCTTTTGCCTAGAAGGGTTTTCAGAAGATTTTTCAGGAAACGAAACATCCTTCTTCTTCTTTTTCTTCCCTCCCCCTAGTTGCTTCGGTTCTTTGCCTTTGTCGGTCAACACGGCATTAACCTCCATGGCAGGAAGTTTGTCATTTGCTTTTTTGTTGGAAACTACAAGGGCTTTACCAGATAAGGCCTTCACAGTTTGCGTAATAGAGGTACCAATCATGTTGTCGCCAACATGAGAGTCTTTGTTCGATTTAGGAGGAGGAGGAGGAATAGAAAACTCCGGTCTAGGAGCATAAGGAATTTTGTCATAGAGTGTGCTAGACTAAGTATAGATCAAGTTTAGATATTGCGCACAAGCATTGACTTGCTCTTCAGTGAGAACTCCTCCATTAGCCACATCTTCTGTAATAGAAGGTAACAATGACTTAATAAACCATTCAGCTAGGATCTGATCAGGAACATGTGTCTTTACCATTCGACGGCGACGCCACCACTCATGAATGTGATCAGATATGTGAGTGGCTGTTGTCTGCTTGAAATTGGTAAGGAGCTCTGTTCCTATTTCGTACCTTATGGGTAACTGAAAATGGGTTAAAAAGGTGGTGGAAAGGGTGCTAAAGTTATTGAATGAAGCCCTAGGCAATTCGATGTACCATTTTGCTGCCGGACCAGTTAAATTTTGCTGAAAAAGGTGAAGCCTAATCAAATAATCATTGAGAGTGTTGGACGAACACCACAGATGAAAGGTCATCACATGATTCGATGGATCTTCACCCGGATTCACATTGAATTTAGGAATATTTGACAGAAGTTTATGAGGAATCTCCGGCCACCAAGGTGTGTAAGAAATTTGATCATTTGTTAGCTGATTCAGATCTGGTAATTCTAAAGTTGCTACAAAAGGCAACTATTGATTCAGGTTTGCCGAAGCATACCCAGGATAAGATGGGATCGCTTGAGCAGTGGGTCTTTGCGTACCAACATAATGTATTTGATGCTAATAACTTTGATACGGTTGATGGGTTTAACCATTATAATATGATTGTTGGTAACCTTTTTGAATATATTGCTGCCCATTACCTGCAAAGCTTTGTTTCTCAGGTCCTCGGTAAGCTTGCTGGAATTGCAATTATTGATATTGCACCAGCCATGGTTGCGAGACCATTTGCTGTTTCCCAATATTGGGTGTTTGACCAAGATGAGGGGTTATAGTACCCGTTTGAGCCTCAGTTTATTCAGTTAAGGAGCCACTAATCAGTGGTTGTGATTGAGTTGTAGAGACAAGAGGCTGTTGTATTACGACCTGAGAGACTGGAGGTTGACATACAACAGGCAACACTTGTACTTGCAACACTGTCACAATAGCCGGTATAGTGGGAATGTTCGACACAAGTTGATTTTGTTGCATTGAATATACAACTCTCAGCTGTTAAGGTAGTATTAGTACCCAACCGCTGGATGTGATTCCAGCTTGACCCGAATTCTGTTGTGAACTCTCATATGGTTGTTCTCCTGGAGGGAACAATGAAAAGGCATACTACCCCCCATATGGTGACAACCCAATGTTCAAAGGGAAAATTGGCCTCTGAAGATTGGACTGCCCAAATTGATACTGTTGTGAAGGATCAATTTGCTGAGACTCAACATAAGAAATTCTAGATAAGGTTCCAGATGAACAAATAGGAATAGACCATACTGTCGAAATAGTCCCTGGGTGGACTCTGTCTAGTGGTTGAGAACTAGTTGGGACAGATGGTACACCAGCAAACATTGTCTGAGTGGTGGCAGGAGGTTCTGTTACTACTGTATCAGATGAGACAGTCCTAGATGTCGATGGTTGTTCAGACATATCGAATATATCCAAAAGATTTCCTAGCGATTATACAGGAACTTGCGATGAAGGGTGACTAACTTCTGTAGTAGAAAGATATAGGTGGATCCCATTTCCAAAATGTAATGGAGTACTGGATGGAAGATCCTCTATAATCTCTTCTATAGCAATCAATCCAGGTGGAAGAGGTAGACTGTCAGGTCCGTAAAATATTTCTAGTGCCGAAGAAGGTATAGAATCTGCAGCGACAGATGCTAGAGGGGTGACACCTTCCGAATCAGCCCTAGATGGAGCTGGTTCAGGAATAGAAGTGTTTGTCGTTACATTAGGATCAGTTATAGTGTCCTCTTGTAACTACGAAACTTCTTCTGTAGAGGCAAGGATACCAAAAATAGTTGGAGTAACTGAAGTCTCTGAGGATGTTGAAACACAAGGTTCAAATAAACCAGGAAACTTTGACCCAGTTAAACGAGATCGCTTGGCCCGGAATGGTTTCGTTTCTAGAGTAAAAGATGGTTGACTCGTTAGTCTTCGCAAACAATGGGGTTTTGATTGAATTTCTTCCATGATTGTGGATTACGTGATCAACTCAAAATGAAAAGGGGAAAATGTTATTCCAAATTAAATGAATTTTATGATGCTTTGACACAACTTGCTTTTTCAATTTTAAAGAGTCGAGAAAAAGCTAAATATGATTCTAGTCGCCTTCAATTTTTAATGAGCCCAAAGTGACAAGTGCTCAAATGGACCTTTTCTTTTAAGGAGTATGAAAAGGAACGAAAGTGACTACTCTGGAAATCTAGACAGAGGGATTACCAAAACAATCACAAAACTGTAGAATACTTTTTACGTACGACAATTAATCTTCCTGAATGTTGTGTTTAGTGAATTGCAATCATTGGGCAGCAGACACGACTTCCTAAGGATAAAGGATATAGCCTATTGTGGTCTCCCAATATATACTCGATGGTACGTGGGAGCACAAGTCTGTATTGGCACTTGTCGTATCAAAGAAGAGGAATCACCCAACCTACGATGAAAATGATAGTTACCAGGGTTTACGACGCCGGAATACGTCTCTAGCCTAGACTTCTAGATGTTGTGCGTTAGGTTCCAAAGCATTTTTATGTTCATTGAGGTTTATTTTACAATTGATCTTTGTTAAGAAGTTTTCCTTTAAGGTTCACCGCGTGATGTAGATATAAAATTCCTAAATATGCAGTCTAAGATGATAAACAGTCGTTTACTTTATTTTTGCAATGAAAATCCTAGCTATTAAGGAAAGAGAAGTAAAATCCTTTCAACATAGAGCCAAGAGCACACACTAAGATGCATTGCCCTAAATCAATTTCCGCATGCAGTCTAAATGCAAATGCACATGCATGTATTTGTTTTTCAGTTTCCTTAATGTGAGAATGACAAAGAGAAAAATAAGTACAAATCTGAACTATCTTTCCTCAAAGCGACACTTTAGCAATTTCTTTTCAAAAACGAAAGGAAGATTTAGAGGACACTTTCAATTTCAACTTGAAAACTGATTTTGACACTTCAAAGAATCGATGATCCAAATCAAATACAATAGCAAAAGTGTAATCGACTATCTACAAGAGGAAGACTTTACGACACTCTTTTCTTTGACTGAAAACGACACTTGCGACACTTTCAAATCAAAAGACGACAGTTCGATTAAGCTAATGTTTGCAAAGGAGGTTTGTAAATGATGAAAAATACATAAAAAAAATTTACAATTCCTTTATCAATGGAGGTTGAATAATGCAAAGGAAGATAGTTTCAATAGTGATGTACTGATCACAAAAAACAAAACTACTGAATAAAGCTGAAGACAATGAAGAAAAAACCAAAATCTGGAGGCAGAAATAGTCTCACTCAATCATCGCACCTGTAACACAGGGAAATAGGGATGCATGTCACCTGCAACACATGGGAGGTGCGATGCATCTAGGTTTCCAATGGGAGACAGTGCGATGGTCCAGGGACGAGTCTGAGATTGGTTTTTGCTCATAGTTTGTAGCTAAGTTCAGGGATTTAGGCTGAGCTAATGATAGGTAGTAAACACAAAGTATAGGGGCTGATCTAATGAGATTATTTGAGCTACCACCAGGGCACTTAGGATGTTTGCAGGTCAGATGTTCAGTTCATAAACCAACCCAGAGATTGACTGAAGCAACGTTGATCTACTTTGCAGTTGCATAGCAAAAGCAGTTCGAAGGCTAGCTGGTTTAACTTTAGGCTCTCTCTGTGGTTTATAAAGCAAACAACAGTGACTAACAATCAAACTATTCGCTCCCCAGTGGAGTCACCATTTTGTTACCGGGAAAACTAGTGTCCATTTAGAGCTGCTAGTCCCACTAAGACGGGTAGCTATCTCAGAAACAAACAAACTAAAGTTACTTGTATCTTCCTTTATGAGAGATATATGAGAGAGAAGCAGAGAGTACCAACCTCAGTCTTTCGCTTGGCTCCTTGCTTGTTTCCTCCCTCCTTTGATAGATCTTTGCTACTCCTTCCTCACTTGTCCCGCTTCAAAGAACACATGTAGAGTAAAAGCAACATAATACCATAAAATCATAGAGATCTATAACCATAAACAATATAGGATCAGATGTATATTAACCATACAGATGCATATACCAATACAAGATTCATAAATATACAAGAATATGGAGGAAAACTCAAATAGCTTTATTGATAGAAGTAGTAGAAGAGAGGATTACAACCCAGCGGTCTGACCGAGCACCATCCTCCTAGCATGAAAGCCCTCTTCACCTCATGAAAAGCTAGATCATCCAACACTATGATGTTTCACAGAGAAATCAACAACACTTCCTTACAGATACAAAATTCCAGCCTTTGGATCTCTAGGATGAGGGATCCATATATAGATATTTGCAGGTGGGTGAGTCAGCTTCTGGGATTTTGATTAGTGTCATTTCTCTGATAGTTCTTGGTTCCACTTGGAGATTTCATGATCTCTTACTCATCCCTAGGCGAATTCAGAGAGGCAAGTGTCAAATGAGCAGTTTCTAGAAGCTTCCCTGAGTTTCCACCTAGCAAAATGCCTCTGTCATTTGTCTGATCTCACTCATCGCACCCTACAGAAGGGTTTTTTAGTATGCATCACACCCTTTATGTGTAGCAGGTGAGATGCATTGCACCCTCAGCATGGAGCAGTCTGTATGGTCCAGTTTTGACTAGTTTTGAGCAATTTTTCAGGGATAACTTCTGGGAAATGATGTAATCAGCTGACCTTGTTCCTTTAGGTTATGAAACAACACTTTTAGGGTCTTAGAAGCCCTTGGTTTATGGACATATGTGATTGGGGTTGCAGTGCTCAAATATGTCTATAACACCCTTTTACTAACCTCAACCCATTTTTCGAGACCCATCATTTCTTCCTTTCTACACCTCACCATATCTATAAATAAATACGTGGTTGGCCCAAGCTTGTCATAAATATCAAGAAATGAGCTTAGAGAGTGCACAACTATTTCTAAGCTTTCTTGACTATCTACAAGGAGCTCCAAGCTCCCAAGATATTTCCTCAATTTTGAATAATGACTTTTTCACCTTTGTAATGTACATTGCTGGAGGCTTGTCTCTCAAGGAAGCTCATCAAGAATATTAGATGGATAAGTGGTAGTTTTTGCATGGCCTTCCTCTTGAATTGCCCGGCTTCGCCTACGCCTACTTGGAGCAACATTTTCACCCTCTAGATCAATATATAAAATTACATAAATATAAAAACATGTGAACAAATGTATTCATACACATGCCAGAGAGACATGTACATGCACATGTACATAAAATTCATTTACATGTACAAATTTGTTTTAATTTTAATTTTAATTATATAACTTACCAAAATGATGATGATCATGATGATCCAATTGAGATTGATTATCATTTGGAGAATGTTGACCACCCTAAGATTGATGACCACCCGAAGAATGTTTACCACTGTCATGCGACGACATAGTGAGCAAAGCTTATAATTTTTTTTTGAAAATCAATTCAATATATATATGTGTACCTACATATGATTCTACCTACTTATCATTTAAGAAAATGAAAACACACACACACACACACACACACACACACATATATATACCATGATGTGAACAATGACCCTATATTGACTGAGTAGATAGTCTTTTCGACCTAGTTTGAGATGCTCCTAAAAAAATGAAATTTATTATAAATTAATTTAAAGATAAATTGATAAAAACAAATTCCATATGTATACATGTACATATCATTTATATTCAAATATAATTTAAAAACTTGCACATAAACATATATATACCACAATCATGATGGACCTCCCTCGATTCATTTGATATTCTCTTTGATCTATGACCTCGACCTACCCCTCTAGTAAATGCATGAGACTTTATTGATGCTCGCCTTGAAAGAATCATGTGGAAAATGCTCATCCATGATATATATATATATATATATATATATATATATATATATATATAATATATATATATATATATATATATTATATATATATAATATATATATATATATATGTGCATGATATTTAAAAAGTTATCTCATGCATTTACAATTCTTTTTAAAATTGCTATTTAAAAAGATCAAGCATTCAGAAAATTGTTGTAACCCTTGAAGTTACCTCGTGCATTTAAAAATCTTGAAATTTCTATTTAAAAAGATTAAGAATTTAGAAAATTGATACAACCCTTGAAGTTAATTCATGCATTTAATTAATGTAACCCTTGAAATTACATGATGCATTTTAAGATCTTAAAATTTCTATTTAAAAACATTTGAGAGAATTCATAAATAATGTAACAATCCACAACTCTTCATTTAAAATATACTTAGCAATAAAAACACAAATGTTGAAGCACACACATTTTAAAAATTAAATACAAAATTTTATAAAACATGTCAAGTTCACCAAGTTGTGCTTACATAGTGGGGGCACACTTGGTATAGAATTGAAAAAAACACATGGTCATTAAAAATGACACATTTATAACTAAAAAAACACACACATATCAAAGCTATCCTACAATGTCCATCAATAAATATTGATGGAGAACTTCTTAAGACTGATTCATCTTTCACACACGCATCTTGAATTGGCATTGCCCCATACAATAGATCACTAGACATCCTATTAACATTTGCACAATGTCTTATGTTGAATGATTGAAATTGGCTAACAATATTTTGTGCTTCTCCATGCAGTTGTTTTAACCTCTCCTTTTTAGCTTGGTACACACCTTTCATATGGTTGCACACAAGTTCAGAATTGGTGAAGGCTACAATTCCTTTGGATCCATACTCCCTAGTTGTTCCTAAGCCTTCTATCAATGCAATATAATATGCTTCATTGTTTGTTATTCGTCCAGGTACATTCCTTTTCCTTTGGAGGAATTTTTTGTCACAATATTGTGTAGCACATAACTAATCACTTCTTTCACTGGATTGGGATAACAAGAAACTTCTATGCATAATGCCCATTTTTCAACCATGTTTAATGGTTTTTCTGATACCTGTAATTTTTTTTAATAAAATGAATTTAATATATTTATACCTATTATGATTGAATAATGGAATGATAATAAATACATACCTTACTTTATGGGATAACGATAATAAATAAATACCTATTGTGATTGAATAATGGAATGCTACAATTATTTATCCTAGTTTCAGGATCATCTTCTATGTTCTCCTTCAAAATTTATATGTGATTGATAGTTTCATCAAGATATTATAAATTATGGTGTTAGCAATTTATTGATTTTAGGAACTGGGTCTATATAAAATCATTGTTTAAATGCATGACCAAGCATTTGTTCCACTATCAAAATGATGGTCACATTCAAGATCCCTATCACTATCACATAACTTGAATAATGATATCAAGGTTTAATTAAGGATGCATTGAACCAAAATCAAAAGCGACAAATGACGAGATTTTAGAAGTTATGCATACCTTGGATGAAGTGGGAAAACAAATGGCATAGGAGATTACCTCATGATAAGTTGGGAAAAGCTTTGACCTAGTACTATAACTAGGTATAATAAAGTACCTTATGATTAGTTCGAGAAGGTCCATGGATATTGGATCAACTTAATCTAGATGGTGTATAGACTTTGATTTAATGTATAAATATCAAGCGATCACTACAAGAAAAAAGGACATTGGTGAGGGGAAAAAATTTTCACCATAAGCTCATTGGTGATGGTCAAAAGAGCATTCGTTACCAAAAATTGAACGTCACCAAAGGTGGCGTTGCCGAAAGTACAAGTGTTGTACTGACATACAAAGTCCATCACCAATAATGATTTATAATGATGGATAGTGATTGTCACCATTTCATATGAGCAATAGTGATGGACCATAGCTTCCGTCACCAAAAACTAAACGCCACCAAAGGTGGCTTCACCAAACATATAGGTGTTGTAGTGACATTCAAATTTCTTCACCAATAATGATTTACAATGACGGATAGCGGCCATCACCATTGCATATGAGCAATGGTGACGGACCATAGACTCAGTCACCAAAAAATGAATGTCAACAAAGGTGGCGTCGCCAAAATTATAGGTGTGATGGTGACATTCAAGGTCCATTATGAATATTGATTATAAGGATGGATAGTGATTGTCACCATTTCATATGAACAATAATTATTTATTGTGATGGATCTTTAATGGCCATCACTATTGGTGCATATATATGGTGACGTTTAATGATCGTCACCAAAATCCACATTGTTAGAAGTATAGGTATTGTGGTGACATTCAAGGTTTGTCATGAAAAATGACTATAATGACAGAAAACGACTACCACCATTTCATATCAACAACAACGATTTATGGTTACGGAAATTTGAGGGTCATCACTATTGATGCGTATATATGGTGGCGTTCATTGACCATTACCATTTCATATTTTTGGTGAGGGTCGAAAAATGTCACCAAAACTCATTGGTGATGGTGTAAAGAGCTCCTATCACCAAAAATTGATCATCTCCATTCCATATGGATGTCAGGGCATGATGCAATCGAACCACCAACCTCCTGATTGTAAAGCAGGTGCTCTTCCATTGAGCTACCACCCTTTAAAGAATTATATTTTTAAAAATTAGACCTTGAAACTTCATAAATTGTAAATTCTACAACTTTCAATAAATTAAAGTCTTAGCAATATTTTACTAAAAAAGCAAAGCAACATCGAAGTTGTAGGTCCCTACCTAATGGTTATTGAAGTTATGAAAATTGGGTGGAGGGAAAAATAGTTATGTATAAGAGAATCAATATGTTCAGTTGAGTACTCAATTAGAATTAAAACTCTGAATACATTTATAACCTATAAATGACCTATAACTACCAAATGGACCAAATATTGCAAATGAAATGTCATAAGTGGATAGCATATGGATGAAGAGGAGGCAGGGACTTGGAACCCTTGTACATATTGGCATGCCTTAGCACTTGGCACATCTTAGCTTGTTTGACATGTCTTTGTACTATCTGGCACATCTTAGCATGCCCTAGCATTCTCTAACACACCTTAGCAGTGATGAGCTCACAACTAGCATTGCGTTTTTCCATGACTTGGGAACCTTACATTCACTAGAACACCTTGGCACTCCCTAGTTTTCATGCCCTCCCTTATCCTCCATAATGTCCCAGGCTGATGAGGAGATCGACAGAGGTAACCACACGCCAAGCTTTTATTTTGGTAGCTAGCCCTACCAAACCAGAGAGGGCTCTCTCTATGAAATCACAACCAAGAGATGACTGGAATGTAAAGGGTTTTAGGCTAGATAGCTAGGCTCAAGTGGGTTTTTGGAAAATTTAGGGACTTGGAACCTTATCCACCGGTGTCTTGTTTGGTAGGGACTTTGTCAAGGAGGTAAGGACTTGGAACTCTGTCTAGGATAAAGCACCTACCATGCATGACAAAAGCTCCCTAGAATAGAGTACCTCCTACCTAGAAGAGTGTCCCATGTTCAAAATATAGAACCCTTCTCTACTGTGCGCTTTTCTTAAAGATAAATCTATGCATAAAATAGTACTAAGAAAAACACCTAAATTAAGAAAAGTGAGCATCTAAGTCAAAATGTAAAAGTATAATAAATATGGCTCTATATAAGTTTGGGAAACACTAGACAAACATGCTTTCATATAACGACAATAAGATTCCTAAAATCGATGTGATTCTTTCATCGTTGCTATACCCTCACAGTAAAACTGGAATCTATAACATGTACCCAAAGGTTGTATGCATCTGTTGAAGGTGTAGATTGAAAGGATCTTCTGAGATGAAGTACTATTGAAGGAGAAACACCTTCAAATTAATAGATAAAGTCTATTTTGAATTCAACCCATTTGCACACAGACTAAGGCTGCTACTGGATATACTTCTCCGTTGAATGGAAACTACAATTTATTGTAGTGCCACTGCAAAAAAAACACCTTTAGTGCAACACGGATAAAACTCTAACAGATCTTGTCACTGTGGCCTCAGTTTTCGATGTTCTCATCAATATAGGTAACACCTTCGATAATTGAAAAACCAAAAGGTGAGATGCATAGATAATTTGAAATGAAAGATTTGGGCATACTTTATTATTGTTTAGGAGTGTTAGTATAGAAAATTCAAGGTAGCCTGTAGCATCTCTATGTCACAGGCCAAGGATGCAAAGAAATACATGAAATATTAAATAGCATGGTATAAGTCAATTGCAGGTTCTTTTGAAATGGGAATGGAATTCTCCTTGTGTGGGTTCTAATCAAGCGGGTATACCTTTAAATAAGAAACTGATAGTTATGGGGTTTAAATTGTCTCACAATTCATGAAAAGTCCCACATTTGTTCACTAGAAAGAAGCAGAGCGAGTCATCATGTTTATGTAAGGGAACACCATCTTCGCATGAAGATAACTTGAAATTAGTTGAGCATATTATTTCTTGTCTTCTTGTATGTGTGTGCTTTGAAAAGATAACAACATCCAAAGACTCAATAACAACTCTTGTAAAGTTTATATAAGTGAAGAAATTTTTAGAAAACCTATCGCTTAATGAAAATTGAGTGAGGAATATGTCGAAGGATTCAACCTTGCACTCATTCATAGAAAGGAAGTTGGAGTATCCAACATCTTTCCAACAAACCGATTCTAACCATAATGTGAAAGACAGGTTAATTGCAAAACCTCTTTCCCACTTTGTAGTATTGTTCCCTCTTGAATTCCAACAGGTATTTGGCTGCTTAGATCCACAAAACTCATGCCAGGTAAACTATGCATGATACAATTGTGATGTGCAAGCTTGACACACGCTCTAGTTTCCCTCTAAAAGAGGGTAAGTCAAAATATTATGACAATCTTAGCTATAAGTTGATCATACACTATTGAGTTATTGCATGGAATAAAAAATATAATATCAATGCACTAATGAAGAACTCAAAATAAACAAATTTCTTATTGCTACAATAGTGCCTCTTTGGATTCTTGAATAAAGCACCTAATCTGCATGGAAACAACTTCCTAGAAAAGAGTACCTCGTACCTAGAATTGTGTCCCCTACTCAAAATATAGAACCCTTCTCTACTGTGCACTTTTCTTAACGATAAATCTATGCATAAAACAAAACTAAGAAGAACACCTAAATTAAGAAAAGTGAGCATCTAAGTCAAACTATAAAAACATACTAAATATGGTTGTATCTAAGTTTGGGAAACACTAAACAAACATGCTTTCATACAACAACCACAAGATGCCTAAAATCGATGCACTTCTTTCATCGCTGCTACAACCTCATAGGAAAACTATAATCTGCAACATGTATCCCAAGGCTGCATGCATATACTAAAGGTGTAGACCGAAAGGATCTACTGAGATGAAGAATTGTTGAAGGAGAAACACATTCAAAACAACATATAGAGTCTAATGTGCATTCAACCCATCTGCACACAGGTCAAGGTTGCTACCGGGTACACTTCTCACCTTCAGAGAAACATGGATAAAACTATAACATATATTGTCACTGTGGTATCGGTTGTAGAAGATCTCATCAATATAGGTAACAACTTCGATAATTGAAAAACCAAAAGGTGAGCTACATAGATAATTTAAAATGATAGATTTGGGCATACTTTATTATTTTTTAGGAGTGTTAGTATAGAAAATGCAAGGCAACCTATTACATCTTTATGTCATAGATCAAGGATGAAAATAAATATAGAAAAGATTAAATAGCATGGTACAGGTCGATTGTAGGTTTTTTCGAAACAAGAATGAAGTTCTCCTTGGGCAGATTCTAATCTATTGGGTATAGATTTAAATAAGAAATTTATAGTTATGGGGTTTGAATTGTCTCACGATTCATGACAAGTCCCAAAGTTGTTCACTAGAAAGAAGTAGAGCAAGTCGTCAAGTTTATGAATGGGAACAACCTATTCATAGGTAGATAACTTCATATTTGTCAGGCATATTATTTCTCCTCTTCTTGTATGTGTGTGCTTTGAAAATATAACCACCTCCAAAGACTCAAGAACAACTCTAGTAAATTTTGTAGGTGTGAAGCACTTCTGAGAAAAGCCATCACTTAATGACCATTGAGCAAGGAATATGTCGAAGGATTTAATCTGGCACTTAGACATAAAAAGTAAGTTGGGGTATCCAGCATCTTGCCAACAAACCGACTCCAACCATAATGTGAAATCCAGGTTAATTGTGAAACCTCTTTCCCACTTTGTAGTATTGTTTCCTCTTGAATTCCAACAGGTATCTTGCTGCTTAGATCCACAAAAATTGTCCTAGGTAAACTTTGCATGATACAATTGTGATGTGCAAGCTTGACACACACTCTAGTTTCCCTCTAAAAGAGGGTAAGTCAAAATATTATGACAGGCTTAATTGTAATTTGATCATACACTGTTGAGGTATTGTATGGAATAAACGATATACTATCAATGAACTAATGAAGAACTCAAAATAAACGAATTTCTTGTTGCTACAATAGCGCCACTCTTGGGATTCTCCAAGGAGCCACCAATTTATACACATTTGGAATCTTTACTTGGTCTACAGAAAGACTAAGCAATGGTGGTGATCACTCTTTGCCCTCCCATGGAAGGTCTATACAGAGTCATCAATAAATTGATTTAAAAGTGAGGTATATGCCTGACAAATAGGAGTCTGACTCTTCAACACTAATTTAGTGGCAAGGAAATATTCAATTGTAAATGCTTGATCTTCTACAGTGTAAATTTCTAGATAAATGGCTAGCATAAATCTATCCATTGTCCACATATCCCAAAAAACCATGTATGTCTGGACTCTGGTTGTGTGTAAGAGAGGGGAGATCACATAAATAATCCATTATCAAAAGAAAAAGTTAAAGCACAACATTCTATGGAGATTTTTTTTTTTTTTATTACATACCTTAGAAAGTTTGAAAGGACATAACTGAAGCTTCCCTCTCCTTCCACACTTCATTAAATATGCCCCTTTTCCAATGCAGATGTGGCCTACAGAATCAGAATCAACAAATAGAATATGAAAAGTAAGTTTAGTGAATTAAAGTAGCTTTTTTATGCCTCAAGCAAATGGACTATGAGAAATTGCTTTCATTCTACAAAAGATGATATAGCAAGATCTAATTACATTTTTAACTGAAAGAAAGGTAAATTGGATTCATGCTCTGCAATAGACAATATAATGAGATCTAATGACATTTTCAATTCAAACAAAGGTAAGCTGTGTAAGATCAAGCTCCAAAATGATGGCATCCAACTTCTGAGTGGCAATCACTGTATATATCTAGCTAGAGGTTATACCATAAAGATATTTGTTATATGTGAAGATAAAAATATGAAAGGAATGTAAAATTTTGACCTTCAACTATAAGTTCCTTTCAATGACTAGATCAAACCATAACATTGTTATCAAGATAATCAGCTCACCCATGCTAGTATGCTTCTAGTAGTTTCATGATAAAACTCAAACTCAATAAACTTCAAACAACATAAATTAACCAACAATATGTTTGAGGTTGGTTACCTAAGGATTATATTATACTAAATTACCTTTTGCATCTAACATTGAAAATGACTATGAAAGAAATGAAGACAAATTAGTGCTTATGATGGATGCATATGATGAAATAAAATAAAAAAGACCTTTCTTCTTGCTACTGATGAGCCTTCTAGGGGATTCTTGGATGAAGTTGATCTTGATCTGCTCTCTGAAATCAAAGAGACAATTTCTAGCTACTCTGATTTGACGGACAACAACCCTAATGCTTATGAAAATAAATATGGAAAGCAATAAGCATTGATGAACCTAGTCTTGAAGAAGGTGTCTCAAAGTCTAATATGGATAGTATTTTAAATTTCTATAGCTAGCAGAGGGTTTTCCCAGTTGGGTTCCTGAGAAAAATTTGGTTTTTTTTTTTTACTATAGTGTGACCGTGTTTTATTTTTGTTCTATTCCACTACAAACTGGTAGAGATATTTTTTGTCTTCGTGCAAAAATTAGTTTCAGATTTATTCATTCAAGCAGTAGCAAAATTTCAAGGAAATTCTACACAAGGGACAATAAATCTATATTTTCACTTATATGTTTTGCAAGTAAAATTCACAACTAAATTTTCATCCAAAGTGTTTAGGTTACTAGCAAGTGGTATCGCAACATATCTCAACATTGCAAGGCATAAATCATACTATTCAATAAGGTTGAGACTTGAGATACAAAAAAATTCCTAAGTTAAGCAATCAAGAAAACTGTTGATTTTTAGTTCTAAATCTATCCAACTAGAACAAAATTATGCCATTTTCAACACCCTCTAGTCAAAGTTATTCCTGGCCTCATTCAACTCGATTAAGGATATGTCAATCTCGTTGAAATTTCTTCTTCAGTTCATGCTTCCAAGTTATATATTTATGCAACCTAATATATCATTTATGTTAAGTGATTATTCATTCAAAATTATTTAGTCCGTCGAACGCATCTACCTAATTTTATGATCAGTTTTTGGGAAGACTCTATCAGATGTTTGCAGCAGAAAATAGAAGACTGTTTTAGTACCTAGTGTTATAAAACTCTAATATGGAAAAAGTATTTTGGGTTGTTTCCCTAAAAATATTTACAAAATTTTCAATCCAAAGCCATTTCAGGGAGAATTTTAGTCAGGGAGAAATTTAGTATTATTTTTGGAAAATTTGAATGCAACTAAAAGAAATTCTTCCTGTTTGCTCAAAATATTACAACACCAAAATGAGTGAATTAATAGAACTTAAGATTTGGAAATAATTAAATTTCACTTCGCTTTTCCAGGACCATATATGAGTGAATTCACAAAACCTGAGATTTATATTCTAGAAACACTTAAATTTCACCTCATTTATTAGGATTGGAAGTTCCCTGAGATGCAAACATGTAGCATTAAGGATCTACTTTGCTTGTTTAAGGACAATGTTCATTTTATAAATAGTTATACAAGAAGCCTTGTATACATGCCTAACACAATTCTTTGGTCACAACTAATGAAACTGAACTCCATCAATACATAATAGACAGGGTAGAATGTAAGAGAGCATCTACTTTTCAACATATACTCTGAAAAAAATAAACATCTATACAGTCATATAAAGTTTTCACCGCACCAAAAAAGGAATTAAAAAGCAAAATAAAAATAGGAACGGGCTTGGATTGTTATGGTTGCTCTAACAAAATGTTAAATAGGATCAATATGTTAATATAACAAATAGTGTAGTTGATTATGAGTTATTGAGCCCAAGGGGTTAGCTCAACCAAATGTCATTAATGTTACTGGGTATTTGGCTAGTTCTGTGCTTGCAGGTGCCCTATTTGAAATCGTTTGGGTGAGGTGCACTAGTCAATGCCAATGTTTTTACCAAGGATGCCATCCATTAATGTGGGGAAACATCCATTGGGATTCCCTAGAGAGTTTTTCTTGGAAAGAATAAAAATAGGATGTCCTAAAGAGAAATTTTGAGATGCATGCAGTGTACACCCAGTAAAATCAACTCTATAGAGACAAACCATAAAAGAAGGAAAAATACATATGCTTTTATCTATGTTCCCTTGTGAGTGTGCGCTTCATGTGAGATTTTACTATGGAGATCACCTTCTCCTTTGCACCTTCAACTTTGCGGACTCCATTTTCATGAGGTTTACTAAATGCAGTACCATTGTTTAGCTAATGATGTAAACTGTTACTCCTTTCAGATAATCTTATACCCAATATCTCATTAGAAATACTAGGTGCTGGAAGCCTATTATTTCCAACATCCCTACATGAGATCTCCTATGTTATCCTTTTTGGATTTTGCAAATAGTTAGTAGTTGCAGGAATGTGTGTATCTTGACTATAGCTAGTTCTTGATCATACATGAGCAGTTAAGATGCTTCTGCTCACAACACTTGACCTTGCGTTTCCCATCAATTCTTATAAATAATTTTTTTTTATGACCAGAAGATGATCCCTGTCAATGTCTTCCATATTTATGAGAATTAGTTGGACCTATATTATCTTCTCTTGATGTTAGAGTACGTTCCATCATTGCCCACGCCTGATCAACATAAGATTTAACTGTATAATTTTCCATCTCTAAAACATGGGCTAAATTGCTTCTCCATGTTGACTCATGAAAGAGAAGTGACCTGCTATTGAGTGTGGGTTGTTCAATTGCATCAGTCCCATGTCTGGCCCCAAATCTGTCAAGTAAAGAGCTAGGTGAAAATTGCTAAAATACTTTTCCTGGTACAGACCAATTGTCATGTAAATCTTGTACAAACTCCTGAAGTATGTGATGACCTGAGAGAGCTTTTGTTCATACAATGGATACTTGGGATGTCCTTGCTGCATCTAGAAATATAGGAGATGGATTTGGAGTGCTTCGTCGCAAAATCCTTATGTGAATTGTTCTTACATGAGCTGGCCTTGTCTCTGGGAGAGGAGCAGAAGAAGAATAAG
This sequence comes from Pinus taeda, assembly GCA_000404065.3. Lineage (NCBI taxonomy): Eukaryota > Viridiplantae > Streptophyta > Pinopsida > Pinales > Pinaceae > Pinus > Pinus taeda. The sequence continues at coordinate 40,138 of APFE030596204.1, forward strand.
GTGGTGATAAATTGAGCTCTAAGTTTATTCTTTCTACAACCATCCTAACTGGAGCATCATCCACAAATCCTCTGATTCCTAAGCTTCATCCCCATTGTCAAAATCAAGCACAAAATCCTCAACATCTTCATCATGGGTGCTGGACTATCCAGGCATAGCTGTTTGATAGCCTTGACAATACCAATATCCTTCAGGGATATCCCTTCCAAGGCCAATACAATATGTATGATATGCTGAATCATAGTGATCACACAATAATAAAATATCACCATCACTAGCCTCATTACAATATAAGCAAACTATATTTACATAGGGAGCAAGAAATCCCATTACTTCTTCTTCTAAAAGTTGATATACCTGCCAAACAGAACCAAATAATATAAGCAAATCGTCCTTCAAATGCATAACCAAATGCTTAAAATTCAACCCTACGTATGCAAATAAATAATCATGCTTCTTAGGAAAGATAGTAAGATAAAGGGAAGTAAATATCTTTAAGAAACCCAACAAGGTGTTGCAGCTAGAAACTGATATCACCAAATTGTAAATCACCAACAAACACAAGGATTGATAGAATAAAAGGATGAAATAAAATGAGCTACACTAAGGGGAACTCAAATGTATATGTCTTTAAACATGAACCTACAAATTCAAAGAACTCTGATAAATAAACATTATTGCTTCAAATAGAACATAAACTAACGCAAATAGTTATTAGGAAAATAACTAATTCTAGCATTCAAACAAGGGCATAAACATGTTGTCAAATGGCAAAGTTGAAAGAAGTTAAAAACATTAGGGGCATGTTGCAAATCCAAATCATATCATTGAAATCAAGAAAACTACCATTGGAATCTCAGACTTGGATTCACTTCTCTATTGAATCTATTCATCTACTTGTCTACTCAATCTATCATAACCGCACCAAATGGTGCCACATGATAAATGAATTTTAACTTCAACAAATATTTTCAAACAAAGGCTATATGCTAGACATTGGAATGAGTGATGCAGGAGCATTCCCAATCCATTAGTGTTCTTGCATCACCAAAAACGTGTTTAAATTACAACATCTCATTCATGTTTAATCATCAATTTGTGCTTCTGAGACTTACATGAGCCCACAGGAGATCACTCTGAGCTTCACCAACTCCCACTTTAAACATGACATTTCTAAAAATACTTGACAGGAAAGGAAATATACACTGTAATTAGTTTATTCACCCATTACACTAGAACACAATAAAAACAAGAAGAGTTGAGATGACGATTGCTGCTACTAGAGAAATAAGACAAAAACAAATAGATACCGAATTAACATAAATACAGTAGGGTGCGATGGCATGGCATCACGAATCTTTCTATTTATAGAAATATCTTGCTATATGTTGAAATAGAAATCAACTCCAACAATAATTAAGACATTCATTGCAAAGGAGGAGAGCACTAAGAAAGAAATTTTAACATAGACCAGAAATCACTAGGCTAAAGTAGAAGAATTCGTTGAGGAAAACAGATTAAGAGAAGCAACAAACTCTTTCGAGAAGAAGGCAACGACTTCCACAAATGCAATTGAGCACAATAATTGGGAAAGAAGATACTTGGAGCAGTTGAGGCAGATCATTTGGAAATTGAGGAAGATCACTCCACTGAAAATGAAGGAGATTTTTAAGAAATAATCACTGAGCAACAAGAAGAGTAAATTCCTGGAAAGAGAACTAGCATGGAATCTGTGCCCAAACAAGAAATCGTGCAACCCATTGTTGTGTGAGAAATAGAGTATTTCATTTTATTCATCCTTTCTTAATCCCGTGCATGAGGATCAATTTTTGCTGCAAAGTGAATGTAATTGAGTAGCATCACTGTTATTTCACCGATTTACTTGAATCTTATAATACAAGTTCAATGATAAAATCCTCATGTGGAATTGTTTGGATTCTATTTAGTGGTGTACATTAATTGTGATTGACACCATCCACTGAGATGGGTAGTAAATTTTATTTCTTATCTAATTACAACAGATTAGTATGCATTTGTGCATGTTTTGCATTTTCCAACACCCATCGATTAGTATTAAAGCAGGAAGAACTTGTAGTGACGAAAATCCAACAAAGGAGGGAGAGTAAAATTTAGGCGTTTCTTGTCTATTAGGAAAAACCCAATAGCACTAGGGTTTGTAGCGTTTCTCTGATTTTGGGAATGGGAGGGTTTAAGTTTATTGTATATCTTCTTCTTCTGATTGATCTGTGTTCTTCTGTATTGATTGAATAGCAACCCCTTGTTTTAAATTATCACAATGGTCCCCTGCTCACCAGTAGTCCTACTGTGGATGTTCATCTGATTTGGTATGGAAGATTCAACCTTGCTCATCATTCCATTGTGGCATATTTTGTTTATTCCTTGGAATCTAGCAAGACCCTAGAGCCCTCTTTGTACAACTAGTAGAAAACCACTCAGAGATACTGTGATCAGTCCAACAAGGCTATCTCCATGGCAAATACAAGGTTAGGAAAGCAGAAGTTGGATGCTGGTTATTCCATCAACATATCTCTGAAGCGAAGCCAAATTATAGCTTTGGTGGAAGGGGAAATTGCTTCCAAAGCTCTGCTGGAGAATGGAAATGTCGTGCATTTGGTACTCGTGTCTGATGATGTTACTATAGAGGGCTTCTGTATTCTCCACAACTACAATTGAGCACAATCATTGGGCAAGAAGATCCTTGGATCAGTTGAGGCATATCATTGGGAAATTGAGGAAGATCACTCCACTGAAAATGAAGGAGATTTTTAAGGAATAGTGACCGAGCAGCAAGAAGGGTAAACTCCTAGAAAAAGAACTAGCATTGAATATCTGCCTAAACAAGAAACTATGCAACCCATTATTCTGTGAGAAACAATGTATTTCTTTTTATTTATCCTTTCTTAATCCTATGGATGAGGATCAATTTCTACTATAGAGTGAATGTAATTGAGTAGCATCACTATTATTTCACTAATTTACTTGAATGTTATAATACGAGTTTAATGATAAAATCGTCATGTGGAATCGTTTGGCCTCTGTTTAGCAAAGTACATTGATTGTGATTGACACTATCCACTGAGATGGGTAATAAATTTTATTTCTTATCTACCTACAATAGATTGGTGTGCATTTGTTCAGGTTATTTATTTTCCAGCACCCATCAATTAGTATTAAAGAAGGAAGAACCCGCAGTGAGGCAAATCCAACAAAGCAGATTTTTTTCTCCCTCCTTTGTTGCAAATCCAACAAAGGAGATTCAGGGGACAGAAGCAACTCCATGATGAGAACTGGTAAGATGATGTCTAGAAGCCAGTTGTGAAAGGAGAAAAAGCATGGTATGTGGAGGAGTGGACATGAATTGGAGAAGAATATATCAAAGAAATGCAAACATTACAGAGATGTTGAGAACAATTACTACAACACTGAAACCATAGAAATAGCCCAACTGAGAAAAATTATAGCCAAAGTAAATGATGGAAGTGAACATGAAGGGAAACAAGGAACCCAAAGAGGAACCCTGAGAGAAGAACTAGAGGACTCTCTTTTAAAATAAAAATGTGATAGAAAACTTTAGGCTGCTAACTCCATTGTCTATCTAGTGAAAGATCAGTTGTTTATATAGATAGTCCGAAAAGGCCCATCAATATATATATAGCATTGCGAGAGAGCTTAAAGACTAGAAATTAGAAGTTGAACATAAGAATGTTAATTGGAGCCCTGTGAAGTTGGTGGGTTAATTTAGTAGCCTTCAATAGAAAATTTCTTCCACATTACAGTTCAGCACCATGGAAAGCGGAATAAAACAAAAATAACCCGAGACATACAAGGATCATTATTTGAAGGAACTCTTATCTACTAACACTATGGGATCATTAGTTATGGATCTAGTGATCAGTAGAAAATCTATGTTCTAACCAATTTTAGAGCTCTCTTTCACTTTCTTGTTCTTGTCCATAAGTTTGTGCACAACACCACCAAGGCACTTCTTCAGATTATTCACCAAGTATTAAGTGTTTTTTTTGTATCATCAAAAGAGCTATCATGTCTTATTCGAAGCATAGACTTGACAAACAATAATGTGAAGACAAGAAGTGCATCATATTGTTTTGTCTATACCTATCACCCAGGAACAACGACAGGTCTGGAAGGAAGATTTATATTAAAAAAAGGTAGTGAAATTACTCACTGTCCTTTGCAGAAATTAATCTTCAATTTAGCAACTGCCTAGCTCCAATATAATAAAGGCCATCAATTATACTCATGAAGAGATTATATTTAAGGGACAGGTTTGGGAGGAAGATTTAAAAAAAAAAGGCAGTGAAATTACTCACTATCCTTTGCAAAGTTAATCTTCAATTTAGAAACTTCTTAGCTCCAATATAGTAAAGGCCATCAATTTTACTCATGAAGAGATTATATTTGAGGTATGCTTATGGGAAGTAAGACAATACACCTGCATACCCTTATGTGTGGTCTATTGTCAAACAAATATCTTACTAGCAATGGATCTTGTGATCAAGTGAAATAGTGCTAATGTCAATGATGAAGCGAGTGATTGAGTAAAATATGAACCGTGATTGATTTTCGGTTATATGGTTGTGATCTTACTTCCCTCTTCTGAAACTAATTGTTGAGCAATTCCAGATAGATAAGTATTCCTAAATGTATATATGAATTGTATTGAATTATTACTATTTTTTTATGGTTTATTTCATTGTTGAATTGATTTTTAGGTTGCCTCTCTAACTGCTTGTGTTAGCCGCATTTGTGATTTATGAATTCATGATTAATGGAATGGTTGTGTGTATTTAGGTTGCATAAATCTATAGTTTCATGCCTATCAATAGTAAATAGTTAATAACATAAACAATTCAGTTCAGTTACTTTGTAAATTTCTGTGAATTTGGGTTCACTTTTTGTGTGAATTGTTCAGTTAAGTTACTTCGTAAATTTGTGTGAATTTGGGTTCAATTTCTGTGTAGATTTGGGTGTAAACTAAAGTACCACATCCTCAAAGTGCACAAAAGTTATTGGGTATATTAAATGCATGGACCAATACCATGTAGCTATGTTTGACATGCAGGTCCTAAAAATCTAGCTCCTATAAAATAGGAAAACTACCCACAACGAAAACCAACGTGCACCTATAAATGGAACCAACATGATGGAATATGGCACATACAAATATAGGGGCTGAAATGCCCTTAATGCACATTAAACGTCCAATGATCCAAGCGACATTTCAATGCATTCACCAATTTTGAGTGCTTTAGTAGGAAGGCATCGACATATGTAGAGCATCTAGCTCGGCGGGCCTCAGATTTTGTGAGAAAGAGTGAGTAGATGGTAGATTATTGGCTTATTTTAGTCTTTACAAAAAATTTAAGTAATTTTTAGTTATAAATCATATAAGTTTTAAAGTGAATTCTACTAATTTTAATAATTTAATGGTTTATTTCAGTCTTTACAAAAAATTTAAGTAATTTTTAGTTATGAATCATACAAGTTTTAAAATAAATTCTACTAATTTTCATAATTTAAAGGTGGTTTCACTGATCCAAAAATAGAGAATGAATAAAAAGAATAAGAGCTTACTGATGATGACATCACCGCAGGGGTTCTAGAGCGTCATTTTTATTCCATTGGAGTCCAGTGAGGTGTGCAGTATTCTCATAATAGCCCTGATAACCACAATGTTAGAAATTTTGAACATCTAAGCCTCTCATTTGGGTCTTTATTTATTATAATAAATGGCTTCCCAAAGTCATCAAATGCCAATGCCATCCCTGCAAACAGTAACAAAGTGTGGTACAGATATTAAGGCATAAACTTAAAAGCAAGGATGAAAAAATAGTGAATGAAATTTTGAACATCTAAGCCTCTCATTTGGGTCTTTATTTATTATAATAAATGTCTTCCCTAAGTCATCAAAGGCCAATGCGATCCCTACAAACAGTAACAAAGTGTGGCACAGAGATTAAAGCCTAAACTTAAAAGCAAAGATAAAAAAAATAGTGAAACCAGAGACTTGAGGTGTGTGTACCCCTCCATGTGTGGAAAAAGGCTAAAAGTGGGGTGGAAATGTAGCGAGGTTAGAAATGAAACATACGTGAGCGAAATTAATGGATTGAAGATCCAATGGTGGGGTTCAATATTAGTCTGCTACTGGTAAAACCTTAATTCACAACTCTCTTCAATCTCATTTTCCCTCCCACCTTGTGAAAAGTGAAAATATGCTACTCGTAAACTTAAAAGCAAGGATGAAAAAAATAGTGAATTTTGAACTAGATATCTGAGGTGTGTGTACTCCTCCCTATGTGGAATAAGAATAAAAGTGGGGTGGAAATGCAGCAAGGTTAGAAATGAAACAAACTTGGGGGCCAAGGTTTGAAGTGTGTACTCCTCCCTATGTGGAATAAGACTAAAATCGAGGTGGAAATGCAGTGAGGTTAGAAATGAAACATACCTGGGGGCCGAGATTAGAAATGAAACATACCTCAGGGCCATTAATGGATTGAAGATCCAATGGTGGGGTTCGATATTAGTTTGCTACTAGTAAAACCTTAATTCAAAACTCTCTTCAATCTCGTTTTCTCTCCCGCCCTGTGAAAAGTGAAAATATGCTACTCGTAAACTTAAAAGCAAGGATGAAAAAAATAGTGAATTTTGAACCAGAGATATGAGGTGTGTGTAATCCTCTCTATGTGGAAGAAGACTAAAAGTGGGGTGGAAATGCAACTAGGTTAGAAATGAAACATACCTGGGGGCCATTAATGGATTGAAGATCCAATGGTGGGGTTCGATATCAATTTGCTACTGGTAAAACATTAATTCACAAAGGCTCAATTTTTTCAAAAATGTTAAAATTTCCCTCCCTAAAAAACAATAAATACAATATTTATAGAGTATAGAGTAGATGTGTAGGTGTAATGTAAGTATGTAAACAATTTTAAATATGGGCTTAGTTAAAGAATAATAGTAATAATAATAATAAAAGTCAAAAGTATGGGGACGAGTGCAAAAATCTAAATGTTGGCTCAATTAATAATAAAAATAATAAAATTCAATTTGTTATATTTTGATTTTGTTATTAACTTGTGAATAGGTTTTGTTACAATACCATGGCTTATCAATATCTCAAGCCCAAAAACCATAACTTATTTCACAACCAAAATATTTTATAACAATATGACAAGATTTTTAACCATGGATATTCAACCCCCACTTTACAGTGGATTTTATTAACTTGTAAAAAATTGGTTTTGTTATAATACCATGGGTCAATACTATGGCTTATCAATACCACATGCTCTAAAAACATAACTTATTTCACAATCAAAATATTTTATAACAATATGAAAATATTCTTAACCATGGATATTCATTCTGACTTTACCATGGATATTATTAACTTGGAAATCGACTTTATTACAATACCATGGGCCAATACCATCGCTTATCAATATCACATGCCCAAAAAACATAACTTATTTCGAAATCAAAATATTTTATAACAATATGACAGAATTCTTAATCATGGATATTCACCCCTACTTTGTCATTGATATTATGAACTTGTGAATAGGCTTTGTTACAATAGCATGGCCTAATACCATGGCTTATCAATACCACATGCCAAAACATCATATCTTATTTCACAATCTAAATATTTTATAACAATATGACAAGATTCTTAACCATCGGGGAACCAACATAGATCTATCTTAACTAAGGATCCAAGTGATGATAGCAATCAAAGTGAAGGGAAGAGAGGGGGAGGGAGATAGTGACAAAGATGGAGGGTGGAGAGAGAGATAGAGAGATAGAGAGAGAAAGAGAGAGTGAGAGAGTGATGGGGGGAGACTGGAGAGAAGGAGGAAGGAAGTGAGAGAGGGGAGAGAGAGAAGAAGAGAGTGGGGGAAAGAGATATGGATTTGGAGGGGAGAGAGAGATATGGAGTTGGAGGGGGGGAGAGAGGGAGGAAAGAACTAAGGCATAGGGAGATAGAGGTCAAGAGAGAGAGGGAGTGACAAGGGATAGATGGATAGAGAGAGGGAGAGAAGAGAGGAAGGAAGAGAGAGAATAGGTGGGGATAATATAGGGAGAGAAGGGAAAGAGAGATAGAGGGAGACACAAAGATGGAGGGGGGAGAGAGAGAGAGTGATGGGGGGACAGAGGGAGGTGAGAGAGAAAGGGAGAGAGAGGACTAAGAGAGAGGAGAGAGAGATGAAGTTGGAAGGGGAGAGAGAGGGAAGGAAGAAGAAAGACATAGAGGGAGAAAGGTAGAGAGGGAGAGAGGGAGTGACAAGGGAGTGATGAATAGAGGAGAGATAGAGGGAAGAGAGAGAGGCAGAGAGGAAGAGGGAGGGAGAGAGAGATAGATATGGAGAGAGAGAGTGTATGTTTGGGGGGTGAGATAGAGAGAGGGAATAAGAAAGAAACACATAGACACACACACACACACACACACACACACACACACACACATATATATATTATATAGTATTATATAACTATCCTAGATCCATCTTAACTTGGATCTATCAAGAGCCAAAAAAGAGGTTTGCGCATTGAGAGATTGGATCCCTCTCAGTGCTTGATAGATTTGGGTTAAGATGGATCTAGGCTAGATTAATAAGTTTGTAGTTGTATTTGATAAACTAACAATTTTTCCATATTTGGTGTATTTATCATAATAATAATAATCTAATTTTATTTTTATTTTAAGCTTACTTTTTTTATGCAATGATTTTGTTGTTGGTTTATAGAGATAGACATGTTATACTTTTGGAATTTGAAAAGGAAACACATGCTTTTAACTTGGTTATATTGAAAACATTTAAGTGTAAGAAAGAAACATGATCTCTTAACTTGGTTGTATTAAAAACATAAGTGTTCTTGTATACTAGGTGGGTGTAAACAAGAGCGAGTATATGGTAAGTGGCTTAAATAGTTAAAAACAAATGTTAGTTAAGGAGAAAGTTACAAAATATAACAAATAGACTAGGGTTAGGATATTACTATTTTGGGACATATAAAGTTGAAGGTACATATTATGTAGGTGTAGTCTAAGCCCTTGGGTGTAGGGCACATATTATGGGTATGTTGGACTTTTGGTGTGTGTTGTTGGTGTCAACTAGTGGTGGAGAGTCCAACCAATGAGTAGGAAAAGTTTTTCATTTACAAGGTTGGCATCAATCAATTATTCTCCCTCTCTACCCAACTCTAAGATGAGGAGTGTGCATAATGGACTTATTATTGTAACAAATTGCAAATATTTGATTATCTTTAATTTCAAGGGCTTGAAGTGTCTACCTCAACCTACAAATCTTTAAAGGAACTATGTGTTTTTCAATTAAAACCTTGTAGTCAAGGAGTTGCAAAAGAGGAAGGCCTTATGGCTTTTTTTAAGGGGTTGTAATGACCCTCATCTTGTGGTAAATATGTAGATATGATGCTAATGGTCCTGATCTTAGTACATTCATGTATATAATGTAAATATTTTCCTATCGCCTTGCATTGTGTAAATATGATAAATATTTTGTGGTTACCCCAATGTACATGTTGAAGTTCCACTTGCATGATTATGGGAAACACTTCTCAGTTATCCTTGTGTACATGGGGAAGATCATAATTACTCTATACCCACAAAAATAATAGTGAATAGTGTCTAATTGAATCAAAACCCTAGCCATCGACCCAATCTCCATTGGTGAGGCTTCAACCAATAGTCCTTCCTTAAGGTAACCACTTATAATTATTGATGGCACATTTTTCTAACTCAATGAACCTTGTATTAACTAGGGGGAGTTAGATGGAACCTCAATGACTTCAAGGTGAGGGTAATAACCAAATTTCAACATATACCATAATAACCTATACATATTTCTTTATACCAGGGGCATGATACAAGTATAAGGAACTCTATTAATGTGGGGGTTAAAGAGAATATATCTTGACTCATATAGTTGAAATAACAAAAATAATTCAACCCAAGTCCTAAGAAGAGACTCACAGACACTCGCATAATATTTACAGGCCTTGATGTAGTCAATGAGGGTGGGGAGATATTTTGAAACCTATTAGCATACATGAATGCATTTTTATCCTCCCTCACACCTTGTTGATTCTAGAACAGACCTAGGAAGAGGGAAAATGATAGACGGGGAGAAAATGGGAGGCCAAATGGCAGGAAATGGAAAATCTAGTTAGCCAAGCCCTAACTAACTATAAGGATGGAATGAGAGGTAGAAAGGGAAGAGAAATTGGGATAAGGAGAATAGGAAGAAAAAGAGCACAGTGGGAGGAGAGTAAGGGAGAAGGAACTGAGAGTGAACAAGATGAGGAGAGGGCAATCAAAGCCAAGGAAGTCACTGGGCAACCACTCGAAGGTGTTGCTGCAAGGAGGGTGTCACACTTGGACATCGTGGGGTTTGCACCATGAAGATAACAAACTGAATTCTGATGTCATAGGTAAGCCTCCATCATGTTGTTTAACTATACATTTGACATTTACGACATCAAACTAAAACTTCTCTGCATCTAATTAACAATTGAGTTATCGGGTCTAGCGCAATGGGAAAATCACTACCATGAATCTCTTTAGAGAACTACAATTTCCCAAAGATCTTATAGTCATATATTTTTTGGTTAGTTTTACAATCCAAGATTCAGGAACCTTATCGTCATGCTTGTGGCTTAGCCACCTTCCAAGTAATGCGATAAAAACACCTAGTAATAATTTCACACTAAACACTATACAATAAACTTAACCCTAATATCTTAGTGAAGAAAAAGTAACTAGCTAGACTCTGGAAGGGTTTTTGGATTGAATGTTAGTGAAACTCATTGTAGTTAGGTGTGCCAATGTGTGCTAAGTGTTAGCGAGTGCTAAGGAAACACAAGGGAGCACTAGGTCAAAATGCATTGAAATGAATGAATAAGAGTGTGTGACAGTGAGAGTCAATGAGTTCCAGGTATGGTAAGAGGCTAGTGACATGGTATGCTAAGCAACGCTAAGTCATTCTAGTGTGCCAGAGTGACATGCAACCAATATGTGCTAGGTGCCATGGTGTGTCAAATAGTTCTAGGAAGCATTAGGGAGCGTCAGGGAAACACAAGGGAGCACTAGGTGAAAATAATGCATGAAAATGAATGATTAAGTGTTTGTGACAGGAAGTGACAATGATTTCAGGTTGTGCTAAGAAGGGAGTGACAATGTATGCTAGGCAGTATGCATTCTAAAGGCGAAACATGACAAGATGTGCTAGGTGCTAAGGTGTGCTAATGCATGCCAGGGAGAGTTATGGAGTGTTAGGGAAAAACAAGGGAGCACTAGTTTCAAATGCATGGAAATGAATGAATAAGAGTGCATGACAGGGATTGTTAGTGAATTCTAGGTGTGCTAAGGAGGGAGTGACATGGTATGCTAAGTAGTTCCAAGGAATGCTAGAGTGCTAGGGCGATATGCCAAGATGTGCCAAGTCCTAGGGTGTGGCAATGTGTGTCAGGGAGTGCCATGAGAACACAAGGGAGAACTAGTTCAAATTGCATGGAAATGAATAGATAAGAGTGTGTGATAGGGAGTGTCAGTGAGTTCCAATTATGTTAAGGAGGGAGTGACAAGGGTATATGCTAGGCAGTGCCAAGGCATGCTAGAGTGTCAAGGCATAAGAGGGATTGGTAGGGTCTATTAGGGAGTGGAAAATCATGCCAAGGAATGCAGGGGATGATAATGTGTGCCATCTAGTGCCAATTGATTGTTATATGTGCCATATGTTATGGAATGTGAAGATGTAAAATATGTTGATTAGTTGTTTTATGGGCACGGTTGGATGTGAGCCTTGACTTGGTAAATTGTTAAGTGGGATGAGTTATGATTGGGCATGAGAAGCCTAATATGATTTATAGTCCATTAGGGGAGCAAGGAATAGTCTAGTTGTAGTAAATGTAACTTGCTAAAGTTGTTGTATTCAAGGCAAGACTTGGTTGGGTTCCAAAGTCTAAAAGAAAATAAGGGTAGTTATGAGGGCATGATAATTAAGGAGTGCCACGGCATGCTGACATATGCCAAATAGTGTCAATGCATGTCAAGGAGTGTTTGGGAGTGTTAGGGAATCACAAGGGAGAACTAGGTCAAAGTGCATGGAAATGAATGAATAAGATATTATGATAGGGAGTGTCAGTAAATTCTAGGTGTCCCGTGGACGAAGTTTATTAAGAGAATCTCATATTAGGACTTGTAGGAGGGAATCCTACGATTGTGATAAGAGTATGGAAAAAGTAGTTTGAGACAAAGGGAGACTTTGGTCTATGCACAACACTATTTTTTTAATGACTTGGTTGGGTTCCCAAGTCACAAAAAAAGTAAGGTTATCTATGAGGGCATGAAAACTAGGGAGTGCCAAGGTGTGTAGGGAATCTCAGGAAGTGCTAACACATGTTAGAAATTTCCAAGGAATGTTAGGCATGTCAAGACATGTGAAGTGCTAAGGCATGCCAATGTGTGCTAGGTTCTAGGATGTGGCACCAACATATGCTAGGGATTGCCAAGGAAATACAAAGGAGGACTCTTTTCAATTGAATGTAAATGAATGAATGTGTGTGTGTGTAGGGAGTGTTAACAAGTTAGAGGTATGCTAAGGAGTGAGTGACGACATATGATAAGTAGTGCCAATAGACAATAGAGTGCTAGGAAAGCCTACTAAGATGTCACAAGTAGCATGGTGTGCCAATGTGTGCCAAGGAGTGTTAGGGAGTGTTAGGGAAACAAAAGGGAGCACTAGGTCATAATGCATGGAAATGAAGGAATAAGAGTGTGTGGCATGGAGTGTCAGTGAGTTCCAAGTGTGTTAAGGAGGAGTTACAAGGCATGCTTGGCAATGCTAAGGAATGTTAGAGTTCTAGGGCAACATGCGACCAAGATGTTCCAACGTGTGCAAGGAAGTGTTAGCTGAGAGTTCCAGGGAAACACAAGGGAGAACTATGTCAAAATGAATGGAAATGAACAAATAAGAGTTTGTGATTAGAAGTTTCAGTGAGTTCCAGGTGTGCTAAGGACAAATTGACAAGGTATGCTAGGAATTGTTAAGGCATGCTAGAGGCTAGGGTGACATGGCAAGATGTCATAGGTGCTAGGGTGTAATAACACGTGTCGTAGAGTGATAAGGAGTGATAGGGAAACACAAGGGAGAACTAGGTAAAAATGCATGGAAATGAATGAATAAGAGCTTGTGACAAAGAGTGTCAATGATCTCTAGGTGTGCTAAGGGGAGAGTGACAAGGTATACTATGTAGTGCCAAGGAATGCTAGAGTGTTAAGGCGGTAGGCCAAGATGTGTCAAGTGATAGGGTGAGCTAGAGAGTGTTAGGGGATGCCAGGGAAACATAAGGAAGCACTAGGTCAAAATGAATGAATAATAGTGTGTGACAGGGAGTTTCAATGAGTTCTAGGTGTGTTAAGGAGGGAGTCACAAGGTTATATGCTAGGCAATGCCAAGGTATGCTAAACTACCAAGTCATGTCAGGAAGTGCCACGATGTGATAGAGAGTTTCAAAGCATGCCAAGGAATGTAGGGCATGTTAATGCATGCCACATAGTGCCAAGGCATTCTAAGACATGTCAGGTGCTATGGCATGTGAAGATGTAAATTGTGTTGCTTAATTGTATTAGACCACGGTTGGATGTGATGAGTCTTGTCTTGGTAACTTGTTAAGTGGGATGAGTTGAGATTGTTGATGAGTACCCTAAGATTAGTTACAAGTATTTCTTAGGTGAACAAGGCATATGTTGAATTTCCAAGACACATGAGAATCTGGGCTTGGCCTTAGAATTTTTGATGCGAACACACTCAAGTGCCACAACACATCTACTATGCAAAATGAAATTTGCCATGAAAGAAAAAGTAATGGATTGAATGCACAGAGTTTAGGGTCTACCACATCTTCATATGTTAATACTTATTATTGTGATATACAATAGCCATTTATATGTCTGGTGTAAGAATCCTCTAGAGATTTATATCCAACAACAACATGTCTATGGTAAAAGTTGTACTGTGAGAGGTTGCTCCATCAAAAATAGCAACGAAAAGGGGCCTTACTATGCACACATATGAAGAATTAAGAATATTGGTATCTATGAGTGTTGATGTGGAGGTATGAGACAAAATTACATAGGAAACGAACATTTTTGTTCAACCAATCAAGATCTAAAAAGGAAAATGTGTGATTATATATACATGTGTGATAGTATTTGGAGAAATGCCAACCTAACCCACAAATATTTTGACATTTTGCTCGAGTTGACCTATAGTTTTTCCTAAAGTTAATAAACAGGTAAAATAGGACTAACTTTTCAATACAAAATTTAAATTCATAGGAACAAGGCCAAATTGTGAAAGTGTAAAAATTGGTAAGGTTTAAAGGGACCGATCCCTTTGAAAAGTCTTAAATGTGGTAATGAAGGTTGAGCCTCGTTCTAGAACCCCTTTGGGCATCCATCCTAGGAATTGGTGTAGGATGAACTACTTTAGAATATTTTTTGTAGCATTGATGTCAACACTTGTATGGTGACATGGGGTTGGAGTTGGCCTGTCAAAGTTCATTGGTCTACTTTGGAGCTTCTCTAGGGTGATGCCTTAGATTATTTGGAGTACGAGGGCATGATTTGATATTTAGTGTGCATTGAAGAAGCTTTGGAGGCTAGATGCTGCAGAAAAACCCGTTGTTCTGAACAGAGAAGCACATGCCACTGAAGAAAGTAACAACAAGTACACAGATTTCGAATTGAAATCACATCATTATTTATTACTCTTTGAAATGGGCAATAACTAAAAATTTCAAACACTACTATTCACTTTTACTTTAGTCTAGAATGTACAATGAATCTGGAAACATGTACAACAATGTCTCAACTTTCGTATCTCCTAATCCTAATGCACCTTCCTTGCATAGATAGACAAGAAAATTAAAGTTTTCCTCTACTGAATATGATATGAGACATGCAAACATGATTCCTTAGCTAAGGCTGAGAATTAATAACTAGGGAAGTGCTCCTTTTAATCGTGCATACAAAAACTAAATAAAGCAAAGAGTTTCGCTATTCCAAGTGCCAAAAACGAATCCACTGCCTAAGGTAAGTGCTTTACCCAGAACAAGATATTTAGAACTCAAAAAATTTGTTTCTTCCTTCAAGAGAGGTGTACACCAAATAGAACTAAGCTGTCTTGCAATATCCTCCAAATTCATTCACCTTTAACAGAAATCTTGTGCCCAGAAAAAGACAAGAGACCAATATCCAACAGAATTCGCTGACCAGCCAGAGACCCTTGTGACCAAACAAGGATATAATAATGGAATGTCAGCTAGGGTGGAATCTTTCACCACTAAAATTGACAAGAGATATAAGGGGTCAAAAACTATCAGACCTAATGCTCAAGAATAAAGGAATTAATCCACACTTGGTGATCCAAAATGAAATCAATCCTTCTTTATTTATAGGTTTTATAGAGGGGTGTTATATTCTTAAGTGATTGAGTAAACCTTACTCCAAACCCCAAATTTGGGTTTTTCAAGCCCAGTTTCCCCAAAAATTGCCCAACCATAAGTATTTTGGGGTTTTTCCCCTTTATGGAGGACTATAACCTATAGGGATGGATAGGATATTATGTCCCATTCATCCTCAATTTGTAGAGGACGTTACATGGCACCTAATAAAATAATAGTGATTTAGTTTAGGAGGTAATAACTAAATGCTTATTTCTTTCCACACAGGACATAAATCTTGCAAAAATGATCATGAGGTACAAATACTACAAAAGGCCTAAATCTTACTAGCATTTTCATCGTCCAAGAATAAAAACACTTTCAGGTGAAACAAGGTTAGTACCACATACTACAAGCACAAATGACAAATTAAAAAACAATATACTTATTCAATGAAAGAATGATGAATCCTATTAGCACACTTTAAATTTAATAGCTTTTGAGTTACAATGTCAATCAAAATTTCTCATGTTGATTATAATTAAGTACTCAATGTTGTTCTGGGTCCAATTTGGGGAAGAGGAGGAGCTCTTGGTGATAATGGGACGATCAGGGTTTTCAGAAGGGAGATCTGATATACTTTTCAACATACATCCATTCATTCTAGTGGAGGAGATATAAAGAAGCCTTTAATAAGGACCTTTCCAAGATCAATTTGGAGGAAAATCCATTTTCAAAGCTTAAACATAATTCTAGATTCAAGCAAGAGTAGTCATTTTTCAGAACAATTATTAATTCCCAAGAAATTGGAGCCAAGATGACATGTTGACCATTTATTCTTCTACTGGACAAGGAAGCATTTATGAAAAGTCCTTGGCCCTTTGATCCAGTATTTGATATAAATCTCTTGATTAGAAATGTAATAAGAGATCCAATTTATATTAAGAAAAAGGGAAAAGTAGAGGGCCAGTTAATAATTATCTCTAAAAAACTCTCAATAGAATCCTAACATATTTGAAATGGCAAAGGATAACTCCATGGTAATTTTTTTCTTTAGAAACTTTGCTAATTTCCATGATTGAAGCATGTATTCATGCGTTGAAAGAAGCTCACAAATTCTTTTGATATTGGTCGAAGCAAAGAAAATGTGCAAAGCTACACTCACATAGAGGTATGGAAAAAAGGTATGTGGAGATTTTTGTCCCAGACTCCACAAAAAGAATGGAAAAAAGGTGAAAAAACCAAGTCAAAAGGTATGTGTAGCTTTTGTCATGCAGAGATAGGTGTTAACTCCACACTCTACAAAAAAGGCTTTGCGGCGCAAGTGACACAAAGGTTTGCATGCATAACTTTGGATTAAAAGGAGTGGAGATTGATGTTACATGTCCACTATTACCCCACTTTCTATATGAGTTATAGGAGATAAAAATATTGAGATATGAGAGATACCGAGTAGATACTATTGTTATTCAAATTTAATAAAAAATATTACTATGCCTTCCTCGACATAAAACAAACATCTTCCATAAAATATCTTCTCCATGAACCTAATTTAAAATGAATTTCTTTCATTGATGCGCCCAACCACAAATAGAAACGATGTCGATGGGCCAATTTCAGTTTAAAAAATTCAAAATTAGTTTCAATTGTAAGATCTCCTATTTTCAGTTCAAATTTCAGTTACAAGCAATGAAACAGGACTCGCCGATCAATCACGATTAATCAGGAGTCAGAATGTACTCACTCTCCAAATGATCTGATCCAAATATTTGCAAGTCAAACTCATGTTGACCAAGTTTAACTCATGGTCAATGCAAGTTTGACTTGAGACTTGCCGATTAAAGCATATTCCTACAGTTGATTCTGATTTATTCGATTTTCAGCATTGAATCAACGAGCACGAGTTTTCAAGTTTAGGTATGCCGCATTGCTAAAAACTAAATGTCGGTCATTCCAAAATTTATTTCTCATTTCTCAGGCCCGCAACTCATACGTTGAGACCTTTAGGAATCAATCACTACTCACTATTACACAGTCCAGAATCCATATTAGGGAACCACCAGGGTGAGCCTAAGTCCAGAATCCATATCGGGCAGTCGCCAACGTGTGCTCTATTCATACTCCATATCGACCATTGGGCAATCATGCATCATCTTCACCGTGTGTTACCTTCAGGCTTGGCCACTTCACTATTCATCAATCAAGGCACGTTGGCACTTGGCTTAAATAATAGGAATATTACTATATTGAACTTTCAATGTTGTTTTCAATGGCAAGTTTCAAGTTTCACTGTTCAGCAATCGAATGCTCGGCGTATTCCTTTGGCTATGGCTTTTCAACCCTATAAATGGGGCTTAAATAGATTTTAAAAGTGCACTAAGAAATGGTTTCATACCAACCACCGGCCAAGTCATCAAGCATTCCTTCCTTGGTCAATGTCTTGCTGACTCCAAAGGCTTTAACCATGCATTCACAACTTTGGGTATTTTTTTCTTCTAGAATCTGTTATTGATGTATTGGTTCAGTTGTCTTATGCTAAACGAACTTGCAAATTCAAGATTACAATGCAATATATTTTGATAATATTTCCTTTAGGTAGCATTTCCTCATAAATACCTAATTTTGTTTCAAGGTCATAATAATATATTAGGTCGAAATGTGCTTGTGTTGCTGGACAGACTCCTCTTTGATCCTTAACAAAACCTCATATCCTTTAAAACCAACCCTCTTTTTTGCAAATTTATATATGGAATTTTTAATTTTAATTTTCTATTGTCTTTTATAGGAGCCAAATTAAATAGGAGGCACAAATCCAAATCTAAACAGAAGCTGCAATTTAAACACAAGTCCAAAACAACAACAATGCTGAGGGAGAAGGACTTTGCTTGGGCTTATTGTGACAAGATTCTTGGAGACCCTAAGCTCCTTTGTAAATTTTGCAAAGGGAAATGTAGTGGAGGCATTTATAGATTCAAGTACCACCTTGCACAAATACCCGGCCATGATATATGTCTCTGTAAAAATGTTGACAAAAATGTCAAACACTAAGCAACCTTGGCCATTGATATGTTGATTCAGCATAGTGCAAAGAAAGAAAAGCAAAAAAAAGAAATAGGAACTCCTGGAGTTGACAATTTTTCTTCCACTACCCCATTGTCATCTCCCTCTATTGAATCCTCAATTCAGTTCCCAAGTTTCCCACACATGCCTCCAAGTTCAAGTCAAAATCAAGGCCAAATGAATCCTCCTGCATTCAACATTGGAGGTGGAAACATAAACACTTTTTTTCTCCCCGCATAAAACCCAATTCCCAACCTACCTTGGATACCACTGGTTGGAAAAAAAAATATCCATATTCAGGCAAGGAAGGCCATTTCTAACTTTTGGTACTATTCTGACATACCTTTCCACTGTGCCATATGTCCTTATTGGTAAGCTATGATTGATGCAGTTGATGTTGCAGGTCCAGGGTTCAAAGCCCCTTCATTAGAGAGCATTAGGACAAATTTTCTATTAGACAGTGTTGAATATGCCATGCTTGTGCTATCTGAGTTTCGTTCATCATGGGTAGAAATAGGGTGGACGATCATGAGTAATGGATGGATAGATCAAAGGAATATAACTTTAATAAATCTCCTTGTATCTTGTCTAGTAGGTGCAATTTTTCTCAAACCAGTGGATGCCTCAGACAAGGTTAAGATTAAAGACCTTATTTATGAAATGATGGAGGAATTCGTTCAAGAAGTGGGAGAAGAACATGTTGTACAAATTGTCACCGACAATGCAACTAATTATATGGTTGCTAGTAGACATTTTGAGATTAGGCACCGACCCACTAGTTTTTGGACCTATTGTGTTGCCCATTGCATAGATTTAATGCTTGTGGAAATTGGTAAGCTTCATTGGATACATGAGGTTGTGGAGAAGGAAAAATCCATGACCAAATACCTATATAACCACACTATTGTCCTAAAAACCATGAGAAAATACACTGAAGGTAAAGAAATTTTTTGACCTGCAGTGACTAGATTTGCAACAAATTTCATATCTTTGCAATTTGTGGTTGAGCAAAAGATAAATCTGAAGAGGATGTTCTTGGGACCTGAGTGGATGGCATCTAAACATTCCAAGAACCCTGAATGCATTGAAGTTGTTGCACTTGTGTTTAATGACGGTTTCTGGAAAGATGCCGAAGAGATTATTGTTGTGATCGAGTCCCTTGTTAGAGTTCTCAAGTACTTCAAGTCTTTTAACTTTTTCATGTTTTAAATTTCATTTCAAGCTTATTTTTGTTTTCAATGTTTCATATTTATTTAAATTTGAAAGCTTGAAATTTCATTATGGTTGATGGTGACAAGCCTGCTATGGGTTACATTTATGAGGCAATGGATCTCGTAAAGGAGGCCATCAAAATAAGATATGGGGATGAGGAGGCAAAGTATATGTCTCTTTGGGACATTATTGATGCATGTTGGGATAGGAAATTGCATCCCCCCTTACATGCTGCTAGGTACTTCTTAAACCCACAGTATTTTTATGATAAGAGAAAATTTAATGAGGATGGGGAGGTTCACAGAGGACTTATGACATGCATGGAAAGGTGCTTCCCTGATCCAGAATTTCAAAGTTGTGTCTTTTCCCAACTATAGGATTATAGAGAATGAGCTAAATTATTTGCCTATACCAGTGTTAACGAGAAAGGTCTAAGATGTTGCCAGGTACCCTTTGAGGCTCAAAGGCTTCATCAATTCATTAAATTTGTTTAAACTTTATTTTGTATGTTGAATGTTTTATTAAATTTTTTCTTTTAAAGTTTTTACTATTTAGTATTTAGTACGTCTACGCATGAACCCTTGCCACTTTCTAGGTCTTTGGTGGCAAAATTTTTGTAGTGATACGCTAGATTTGAAGAGATTAACCATTCAAATCTTAAAACAAGCATGCAGTGCTTCAGGTTGTGAGTGCAACTGGAGCATGTTTGAGAAAATACATTCTAATAAGTGCAACTGATTGACACAAAAGCGCTTAAATGTACTTGTATTTTTCCATTACAATATACAACTTCCCAATAAGCAAATGCTAGGTGAGAGCTTGAATTTGAAGGTTTCATAATCTGATTTTCAACTTAAAGTTTAAACTTTAAAGTTCAAAGTCAAACTTAAATTCACATTTCAATGTATCATGATAATGATAGGTTTTGATCATTCACCAATAGACCTTAAAGAGATAGATTTGCAAACTACAAATGCAGTAGATTGGGTTCAATTAGAGGAGGCTCCTCTTTTAAGCCTACATGACTTGAAGAACTTTGAGAGTCAAGCAAGCAAAGGAGTGGGAGGAATCACTTCTAGTTCTCACTCTTAAGAGTCTTAGACTCTTAGTTACTGATTTTTTTTCTAATTAGTATGCAATTGTTTGTAAACTTCTAGAAGCATTTGCTTCTAGTTTTATGTAGTCGCTAGTTAGGAGTCATGACTCAGTACGTTGGATCATGTTTGGACTCATAACATATATGAGATGCTTATTCATTCATGATATTTTGGACATCTATTTATATAATTTATGAATCGTTTAGACATGGCTTTACTGAATATCAATGAAAAATGTTTTTTTTTTTTTAATTCAATATATGTGTATATTTTTATTTATTGAATTCATTGATTTTTTGCCGATTTTTCCCCAATCCGATTAAACCTCTTGTCTCTTTTGCCTCACCAATTTATTGTCTATTCCAAGTCTGGTAACATTGGTTACAAGTTTCATTCTTCACTTATGAGTGCTAAGGTGTGTTATAGCGTGCTAATGCATGTTGAGGAGTGTTAGGGAGTACTAGGACAACACAATGGATCGCTAGGTAAAAATACATGGAAGTGAATGAATATGAGGGTGTGTCGAGGTGTGTCAATCAGTGCTAGCTGTCATGCCAAGGAGGGAGTGACAAGCTATTCTAAGAATGGGTAAGGAATTCCAGGGAATATCAGGGAATATCAAGAAGTGCTAGAGCATGCTAGGTAGTTCCGGGGTGTGCTAACATGTGCCAAATAGTTCCAGGGCAGGCTAGGTGCTAAGACATGCTAGGATGTGCAGGGTGCCAGAGTATTCCAATATGCGTCAAGGAGTTTCAAGGAAACAAAAGGAATAACCAAACTAAAATGAAAGGAAATGAACACATAATAGGGTTAATAAGTCAGGACTTTATCTTTTTCAAAATGGGCATGCTAGGCACACTAATAATATGTTCCAATACATGCCAAGTGCCAATGTGTGCCAAGTGCTAATGTTTGTGAATGCAATATTATGCCAAGGACTTATAGGGCATGATAGGGACTACAGGGAATGCCAACACATGATAGGGGAGTGCTATGCTATGCTATGGGATGTCAACATGTGCCTGGGCGTCCTACTCATGGAAAGATGTTCTAGGTACAAACATGTTCCAAGACATGTGAGGTGCCAAGGAATGTTAGTGTACTATTCCAAAGCATGTTAAGATGTGCCAGGAGTGTTGAGGAGTGCTAGGTATCTCTTATTAATAGAATTGATAGAGCTTGAATATGTATTAAATAATATAGTTCCTACACACACTAGTGGAACTTTATTTAAAGGAAATTTGCTAGATAATAAACCTAATAGAGGTGAATCATGTGTTGACTCATAGGAAGACTATTTTCTTACAACTTGAGGGAAATGATACCCACTAATTACTTCTTAACAAATTGACTGATTATTATGACTTCTATGACCTTGGACACATAATGAAAAAGACTCCACAACGTTGGTCTTAAATCATTATATTTTGACAAAAAATATAGTAACAAGTACATAGCCTCATCAAAAACTCATTGGAATGATCAATGATGACGAACATTTTTTTACCATCACCAAAAGTAACCAAAAAGAGCATTAGTGAGGATCAATAAAAGATTGTCACTAGAAGTGTTACCAAAGAGAGAATTAGTGATGGGCCTTTAACGACCCTCACCAAAAGTGTTACCAAAGAGAGAATTAGTGATGGGCCATTAACGACCCTCACCAAAAGTTTCATTGAAAATCACTTTGGTGACAAACCTTAAAGGACCATCACTATATACACTTACAACAATAATTTTTTAAAGACTGTCACCATATGCGACATTGGTGATGGACCTTAAAGGTCCGTCACAAGCATGAAGCGTCATCAAAAACTCATTTGAATGATCAATGATGATGAACATTTATTGACCATCACCAAAAGTAGCCAAAAAGATCATTGGTGGTGGTCAATAAGAGATCATCACTAGAAGTGTCATCAAAAAGAGAATTAGTGATGGGCCTTTAACGACCCTCACCAAAAGTGTCACCAAAGAGAGAATTAGTGATGGGCCTTTAATGACCCTCACCAAAAGTGTCATTGAAAATGGCTTTGGCGACAAACCTTAAAGGAACATCACTATAAACACTTACAACAACGCTTTTTTAAAGACTGTCACCATATGCAACATTGGTGACAGACCTTAAAGGTTCGTCACAAGCATGATCCTCACGAATGACCTTTTTTCTTGTATTGTGGTTTGCGTGTGTCTCTTCCAGGGCGGTACTATTACCCCTCACTTAGAGGCTCACTTTACTCTCCCCCCTTTTGTAGTAAGAGAACGAAGACAAAGTTATATTACACACTCACCAAGCACACTCACCTCGCTTTCTTGAAGATACCAGTGTATCACTCTCATGTGTTGAAGAACGAGAGATAAGGAAAATCTCTAAGTAAATGGCAACAGGGCCATCATACTGGATGGTACTCCTACATCAAATAGTGTGAGGTCTAATTGGGACTTCATACTAGGGAGATCCCTTGAATATTGGCAAATCCAACACCATCAACATTTATGGCGCTAGAAGGAGGGACACCATTAATTTATGGATGATTGTCTGACCGACCCAACTCATCCATTTTTTGGTCAAGGTAGTAACATTCACTCCCTCTCCCCTACACACAATTATGAAGTTGGTAATTTCTCACCTCCCAAACCTAAACGTGAAATATCGTACCATCAAATCCGAGTTATTCTTGCCATCGCCCATCAATTTTTAAAAGTTGTTAGACTGATTCCGGGATTGTATGCTCTTTCATACTCTCAAAAGAAGCAAAAGACTACCCCCACAAGAGTAGTAGTTTCATTAGTTTAGGAATTGATCTTTTCCAATTTTGAGGATATGGTAGAAGTTGTGGAGAAATAAGATGAACCCCCACTCTTTTGAAGGGAAGAAAAAGGAAACCTCTTACTCTTGGGCTGAAGTTTCCGTGGAGGAGGTGGAGGGGAAGGAAATGAAAGAGGAGGAGAAGAAGAGGAGGAATCGACAGAATCAAAGGAATAATAATAAAATTTAGAAGAGGAGGAGGAGGATGATGAAGAGGACATCAAGGCCCATTGGTACTTCCAGGTGTCCTGCACAAGATGCCAAGATGCACAAAGAATATCTTTACAAAATATGACCCTGACAAGGCAGTGAAGGTATAAGATCACTTAGACACATTCTACCTACATCTGCAGACACTCGAGGTGATTTATGATAACATTTCATGTAGGTTGTTTCCATGTACCTTGGATGGTAGAGAAGTTGTATGGTACCACAACCTTTCTCCAAATTCCATCCAGAACAGGGGGGTGTTCAAAAGGATCTTTTTTGAAAATTTTGTTGAGGACAAGACCCCCGCCATGTTGCTAAAGGAGTTGGGTAGTCTCAAGATGGAGAAAAAAGAAAAGGTTAAAGATTTAATTTAGAGGTTTAACTGCATTTTGAACAAGTTCTCAGCCTACACTAAACTTCATGACTCCATCACCATCGACTACTACACTTCTGCACTGCCGACCAGTATTGCACAGTTCTTCAAGCAAGATACGAAACCAACATTAACAGAAAATGTTGAAGAGGCTATTGTTGTAGAGAAAGAACTGTGCACTATTGGAGTCATTGTAGATGACGAATCCACTAAGGACTCCAAGGACATGGTCAAGAGGTCTCAGACCTATGTGAATAAGGCTAAGGAAAAGGAAGCAATTGACATTGAGGGCCTTAATCATCTCATCAAGTCCTTGACTACCGAATTATTTGAACTTAAACGAAGGATGAGTGAGACAACCATGAGCAGGCCTTCTAGGTACCAGTCGAAGAAGAATGTAGCTTCAAGCAGCAGTAGCAACTATCCAGCCAAATTTGTGCAAAGCTCCAACTTGCTTTTGAACCTTTACAAGCTCATGATAAATTCATACTGCACATTTCACCATGAACATCATTCAGAAAAAACTTGCCTGAAGTGGAAACATGGAGTGGAAAGCATGGCTACCCAATTGTCCAATAACCTCGCGGTTGATGAGTAGGCCGAGTCTGATAATGAAGAAGAAGAAGCTGCTTCACCTAATGAAGCTCCAAGCACTTGGCATGTAGTAAAAATGTATCAGTGTACTTGCACAACCCAGAAGACCACCACCGAGAAAGAGTCTTTGAGTGATGCTTTGGTCTCGAAGAAAAAAAATTGATATAAATTGAGAAGTCAAGGGGTCCCCATTGTGTTTGAGATACCAAGGGATAAAATAAAACAAGATATGCTAAGGCTAGTAGGTCCGTTGGTCAACTCAACACATAACACTTAGAGAAAGTCCTGGAAGACAAATTCAGTGAAAAATGTTTCCAAGAGAAGCATAGAAAAATGCATCCCACCGGAAACCATGAACTCAATTCCACCCACAGACACCTCAGTGAGTCTCTCCTCTTTAAATTATAACATTGTAGAAGACAAGAAGAATACTTGTGCAAAAACCTCCTTATATGAGCCCACAAAAATCACGAGTCAGCGGGACATTCTTCTGCGAGCACTTGGGGAAACTTCTACAGGTGATGCTACCTATTCTAGCAAGGGATCAAGTAAGTCTTCTGACACTCTCGCATCGGTGCTTAACGCGCTCTGAATGGAGGAGGCAAACTCATTGTGCCCACCATTCTTGTTATCATTTAAAATTTTCAACTTCAATGTTCACAACTTCTTGGTTGATTCTGGAGCATCGGTCAATGTCATGCCACTCTCCATCAGTAAGAAGATCAATTCTTGATGGAGTAAGACAAGTGCGTAGATTATCCAACTAGATAAAACTTGTGTACCAATAATTTGTGAACTCAGGGATGTGATAATCCAGTTATTATTTGATGGATGAGGTAATCAATGCATCAATATTGTAGTTTTGGACATCCCAGAAGCATATGGGGTATTGATGAGAAGAGACTGGTCAAGAAAGTTGCAATGATACTTTGCTATTGACTAGTCACACTTATGGCTTCCATACAAGGGAAAAAACAACCAGATCTAGGTATTGTTAGAGAGATACATGAAGCACAACGTGACTCCCTATTGGCTTGATGGGGCATGACCCAGGTTCAGAGCTAATTAGCCAAACAAATCCCTACACTACTAACCCTTTCGGCAACAACCCACAGAGTGCGGACTAAGGTCTCACCTGAAGTAGTATGGGGGGGGTGCTGGAACCAAGTTTCGCACCCTGGAGATGTTTGAGGGGTCGATTTAGTCCAATTGTGAATAGATTTGTGCATGTCACTTCATGCACTGTCCTGAATTGTGAGACCTTCACGATCTATTACAATCGCCTTTGCACAGCCCTCACCAGGGGCTAAGGTTATTTCGCACTACCTAAGCAACGATCTGCGATAATTCCCCAAGTTACACCACAAATCTTACTTATCTTATTATAACTGTTAGTTAATTTCACGTAAACAAATACTTTGTCTTATATTATCTTATCCAACATAATCATATAAGTTTGTGCATATAAATAGTAAAAATGCAATTCATACCCAATATACTCAATGCATAAAACAAGAAAAAGATACATAGAATTGATGCAATACTTCTTCTTTATTACTTCTCCAAACGGTTACAGACTCGACTCACCCTGCGCACTTAGCTGCAGGGGTCCACGCACTCAGCTGCAGACTACTAGGCCTCTACGCACTCAGCTGTAGAGCCTTCTCCTACTCTACGACCCAAAGACTCGACTCTACACTTAGATAAGACTCAATTCTTCATTTTCATTCATGACTATGATTCAATGATTTACATCTTAGATCCTCACTCTATTTATACAATCCCATGGTCCCCGGACCATGGGTAGATCTTTAAAGCTGACATTAAATTACAAAAATGAGGGTGGACAACCATATAACTCATTTATAGGTTTTCACTCCGTGCCCACAAAACGCAGATTCTTTACATAGGATTTAGTCAAAATCTGGGCTTTAAGCCCCAAAACGTCCCTTGGGGGATCCCGTGCCTAATAGGGCCCCAACACAAAAATTGTGACTCACCCTGGAGTCACTCTATCGGTGCAGAGATCTTCGCGTGAAGACCTCCCCATTCTGTCCGAACTGCTGCAAGATTGGCAACGCACTCAGCAGCTGCCTATTGTACCTCCTGCACATGCTGTTCAGAGATCGCGGTGTCTGAACTGCTTCTTTTCATCTCCTCCTATGTTCCTTGCATCTGCGTGAGCTTGGCTTTGATTGAGGATGTAATAATGAACACCTCATCAATCCATGGTTGGATGCACACCTTCAAAACCGCTTCCTTATTTCGCACCGCATCTACCTACTCCTTAAGCGCTTTTGTCTTTTGCATCTATGCGAGCCTTTGTGTAAGGGCCACCGTCTGCATGGTCCCTTTTATATCATCATATCTTTGTTGCAGCTCACGCACCTCTATTTCTAAGTGTTGTATGTTTAAGTTATCCTGCAGAGTGGTGAGGACCTTGAACGACTCTTCCAAAAGTTTGGTGCAGTCCTTCACCGCACTACTGATCTCCTCTATCCCCATTGTGATGGCACTGACGCATCGTTCCCTCACCTCTGGTGGAGTTGAAGGTCGCGCCTTCAACTATAGCTCAGCTATCTGAAGGTTCAACTCTAGCTGAACCTTAGCCATTTCTTCTTGTGTCTCACACACCCCTGCTGATAACCTTTGGATGCGTGCCTTTGTTGGTGATTCTACTACGATGGCCAACTCAGGGACCATCTGGCAGGCCTTGTCAACCACCTACACAATCTACTGGTTTTTTTCCATGACCTCATCGTGTTGCAGGCTCAGTTTCTCCATGTTAATTCACTGCTCACTTATTACCTGGAGCATGCGGCCCTCCCTAGCCCACAATTCTGCAGTTACTTTGTCTATAGAGCGTCTCTCGAGGGAGCGCAACCATGTTGATCTCCACTCCTTTTAGTGCACTGACCATAGGCCTGTCGGCCTTGTTTTCATGCGGGTGCACAACATTTCCTCAACTGTGGCCATTCCTACCCAAGGCTAGTTGACAGAGTACCAGCCTGAGGATGAAACTCCTGTATCTGTGCCCGAAGGGCTCCTAATGCCATCTGATTTTCCTCTGCGAATTGCTGGAGGGCCGTTGTGGTAACGTCGTGCACCATCTCCCCTATGTCATGCAGATACGTCTCAGTGAGGGTGATTAGGTCGAACGAGGTCTTGGAGGCTTTTGACTTCTTCCTTAGCCCCACCTTCTCTCTCGACCGCTGCCTCTTCAGTTATGTGGACGCTGTCTATGGGTCCACGCCACCTTCCTCTGTCTTGGGCTCTTCCTCCGGCGATGATGAATTATGGCCCTTGCGCTCCTTCTCTGCTACCTATTGCTGTTCTGCGGCAATCTTTTGGTTTTTTGCGGCTGCCTTCGCAATGTCCCACGCCTCTTGCGCCTTTGCTGATGTTGCCTCTTTTTTCTCTTCTCTGCTAACTACGCCATCTACAGTTTTTCCTCCTCCTTCTTCCTTTGTGAAGTCAACTTCTCCATTTCCAACGAGGAGATGGCTGGAGCGTGCCACTCCGGCAGCCTCGACTCAAGTACGGAAAATATGACATCGTCTGTGGCTAGGTACGGGAGATCATTCCACTTCTTCACGGGGTCCTTGTGTGCCTTGACATACACGTGATGGAAGTCCGCCTTGAACTCTGCAAAGCTTTGTAGACTATTACATATAATGGGCGATAACTGTGGCTTGCGATTGATCCCAATTCTGGTGTTCATGTCCATGAACAACAAGAATATCTTACTATCTTGGATCCTTTGCACATCTTTAGTGGCCCACAACGAAGCGTACTTCCCTTCCTTTGGAAGATTCCGTGCAATTGTGGGGAACTGGCTGTCCTCAAGCAATTCCTAAGCCACCAACACTATGGATAGCAGAAGCCATGCATAGTGGAAGGTATTCCCCTATTCCTATGCCTCACAGAAATTCTCTACGAACTCCTTGCATAGGTACTCTGACTAGTTAAACTGGACGCCCTCTGCACACTGCGCAGCAAGTGCAACCATCGGCGCGTGCACCTCATCCACGCGGCACTTCGGCATAACCTTTCCATCCAGTATCTAGGCAGAAAATGTGACCGCCTTATTGTTGATATTGTAGATCGTGTACACTCTCTTATTCTTATCTAGCTTGAATTTTTCCTTCATGGCCTCTGCAATGGCTAAGTCATTGCTCTTACCCTCCGAAATATTTGCTAAGTCCTCCGCTTTGCAAGGAAGTCGGGTAATTCTATGAATCAGGTGATCTGTGATGGGGATGGGCTCCTCTAGCCAAAAAAATCCATCATGCACCAGGGAGAGTAGCTGCCTAATGACAAAGATAGTTATTGGGGTGCGATGGTAATGCGGCACCCAGAGCAGGTTTACAACCTTGCTTTTTCTACTCTGTGCAACCACTTGTGCAGCTCTAACTCTAAGACTCCTGCCGCAATGATTTTCTTCGGCTTCATGAGATGCGTAGTTGCCAAGTGTGGGAACTTTTCATGGTCCATGAGATCCCAATCTTCAAACTTTAGACTCAGTACCCGTCCCAAGTGAACTCCTTCAAAAACGATATCATCAGGTAGCAGTGGAATCTGCAGAGAGCTCTTGCTCACTTCTAGGTCCTTGGGTACCCTTGCCTTCCCCTTCCGTGGAGGAACATATGCAGGCAGCCTGGTTAGAGGGTCTGTGCCCTTAGTTTCCACCCTCATGTCTTCATCCTCCTCCTCTTCAACCAGTATTTCATCAAGGTCTTCCTCCTCATCAGTTTCCAGATTAACCGCTTTCCCCTTTTCTTCTATGGTTAGTTTAGTTTGTAGCGGATTTCTAGGGGAGACGTGCACCAGAACCATGGGCTGCTTATCTTTCTTGGGTCTCGGCATGCGCAGCGATTTATGGATTTCCGCGAATATCCTGACTCTCTTAGGGGAATCTTCTATGGTCATGGCTTGCGCGGCCTCTTCAGCGGTCATTTCTCCGATATCCTTGGCTTCTTCAGACGCTGCCATCTTTCTTTTCCAGAAATCTCTCAACTACTGAATTAGGTGTTCACACAACTCCAGTATATCAAACAGGTCTGGGTTTAGAAAGCTCTAGGCCCATGACACCTCAATTCTCAAATGGCCAAGTGTTGTTTGTTGGGTAGCCCTTTGCAATTTATAGCACCTTTTGAATTTGAATTCAACTGCTACCCCCAGATCTGGTTCATTAATGCTCCCTCAACGATAGATTTTCCAAAATATAGCCCATAAAGCCTACCTTAAATGCCTATCGCTTGCTCCATTTGATCTCAAACCAAGAATCACATCATGAATAGTGACTATAAGGGTCATTGTCCAGCCAACCCGCACGACAGTGAAACTACCCTTGCATTGTCACAAACCTTGTGACACTTCTCTCCTTCTCGTAGTCCTGTCATCGCACAGCTCTCGGATAGAGTATTTTATAGTCCCACGCCTCCTTTCAATTGCTTGGAGCACTAAAACTATGCTTCCCACGGCTAGTCAGGTGGTTGCGCCACCTGTATATGGCTTCAATCGTCTATCATTTGCTTCTCATGGGAAGGGTTCACCATTTGGCTTCACCAACTGCACCGTGCATTTTACCAATTGCATCGCTCCACTATCCACGATCCCCTTGGTAACATACTGTCCAATGCAAGGCATCAAAATGATCAAATCTCAGCGGTAGTCCCAAAATTCATCAACATAATCGTGTGCATCCTTTTTTATCACCACGATTTTTTTATCAAGAAATTCCTTCTTTATTCCTTCCTTAAGCTTCTTGACTTCTTCTTCCACCATGGTGCTTTTCTCCCTTAGCCAAACTCTTTCCTTCACGAGTTCTTGGAACCTAAGATTACCTTGCTGGATCTCTTCATCAGGTCCCAAGAATTATTCTTTGAGCTCTTCCATCTGTGCGATCCCTTCTTCCAAGGCTCCACGATCTGTCATATTTGTGGGCGCTGTTATATACGGACTAGGCATAATATACTCCATCGACATTACAACGTTCAATCCATAGGCCAACCTAGAAGGCATATGTCCCGTCAGTTTCTTGCATGTTTTCCTATAATCCTATAAAACTGCTGGTACGCACAGGTCCCAATCACTTCGCTGTGCATTACATACCTTGTTCAGTGTTTCACACACATTGTTAAATGCTTCTGCGTGGATAACCTTCTGCGCGCTCGTTCTCTCCGCACTCTGTCGTTCCAACTTGAGGAACTATTTATGCATTCCTCCCCCCAACACATGCCTATTGACCATATTTCCCAGCGTGAAGCTCATGTGCATCCGAGCATGTTATTTACCATATGCTTGTACCCACCTGGACAGATGCGCATGCAGACCATCCGTTCCATTGTATTTATTTGCCAATCGCACTATAGGTTTCCCAAACTGTGAGAACAAAATTTTCCTACATGCGCACTAGTCTTCAAAGCTTCCTTTGTGCATACCCCACCACCTCGTAGGCATAGCACGCAGTAACCAGTTCAAGGCTTGGAAACATTTCTTCTCCAACACCTCGCTTTCAAATCTATCCAAGAAATCATCTACCTCACTTAATCCATCATAGGTAGGCTAATCTCTCACTTTTGTTGATACACGGTGTAATGACCTTGTCATCATGTTACAATTAAGCATGGATACCTCATGTAACCAATTTTGCCATCGTTCTATCTCCTCATCCGAATTTGAAGTGTAGGAGCTTTCGAACTCCCATGATATTCATCCATCTGCGGTGGGATTTACCCAGTCTTGATCTCGCACAATTATCTTGTAGATACAGTCCAAGTCATCATCACTTTCATAGTCGCGCACTATCTCTATATAGCATGATCCCTCAGTAGGGTCTAAGGGTATAACTACGTGTAGAGACTTCTCTTCTAAAATCATCTTGCGCTTCTTCAAATTAATCACCCTGTTCATGTCAGTGGCCCAATCAATTCCTAAGAGTGCGGGGTAGGGATTGATGTCATCAACAATCTCTATCACATCAAAGTTTGGTAGCGTGCTCACTCCCTCAATATCCACGGTGATTCCTTGCAATCGCCCCAGGGGTATTATCTTCTGTTGGTTCGCCATTCGCAACTGAATAGGAGACCATTATAGCGTAGGCCTCCCCATGTGCTCCACGTCTGCTTCGACAGAACGTTCACATCCGATCCTATATCTAGAATTACTTGGTCCGTCTCATATTCTCCAATCTACGTGGTTAGCCTCATTTCTCTTTCCGTCCCAGTATTATGCTTTCCAATCTTCCAGGCGACACGTGGTTCTCCTGGTGCGGTCCCAACACATTTGTTAATGAGTTCCTACAATCCTTTTACAACCTTACTATCGCGCAGTAGCTTCATGCATGTTTTCAGGAACGTCGTAAGCATAAATGGGTCCATCTCTGGCTCCGGTCTATCTTTGCTTCCTGTAGT
Organism: Pinus taeda; assembly: GCA_000404065.3. Taxonomy (NCBI): domain Eukaryota; kingdom Viridiplantae; phylum Streptophyta; class Pinopsida; order Pinales; family Pinaceae; genus Pinus; species Pinus taeda. The sequence continues at coordinate 72,415 of APFE030596204.1, forward strand.
GGAGGCATCAATGAAGCTCTTCTTAGCTTCCATAAAGGTTTCTTGAGCATGCTCCAAATCAAACCCCACTTCTTTCACTAGAGCTTTGCAAACCCAAGTAATATCTTTTGGCTATTTTCCTTTATCATCTCCTGTCATAATTACACTTCGAAGCACAATGTTCACATTTGGATCTTCCTCGCGAGGCTCAGACGTCATCATCTGCAGGTTTTGAGTCTGGGGAGGTTGTAGCGCTCCCTCTTCATGTATCCTAGCTATCAACATAGGACAATCCTCCATCCCATGATCAAACGAGGTACAATATAGACATGATGGATGCATTGGATTTGTACAATCACGGGCATAATGTCTTGACCCTTCGTAATTGTAGCATATTAGCTGTCCGCGACCTCTTCCAGGTCCTCCTCCACCTCGGCCTTGTCCACACCCCTAAAATCCAGTTCGCACCATCCATGTACTCTAGTCTAGGGGCTACATTTCAGCCTGAACTCTGTAGGTGGGAGTTCTATCCATCATCAGCTCATAACTTTTACAAGTGCACTTATCGTGTCCCACTAACCTACAAAAATTATAGAACAACTGTTCCAAATTTTGTGTATACTTCTGTAGCAAATGGCAGTTGTTTGTAGCATGTTTTCAACCTATTTGACAAATCATACACCACAAAATAGGTGTCGCACTAGGTCCTGCTTGCGCTTCTAGTCTTAACGACATCGATCCCCCTCTCGTGAGGTAATTCACGAACACTGGGCAGTGGTCTTTGTCATGACCTTGACCTTTGCATTTTACGCACCACACCTCTTCACGCACTTTTAGTTGAGCTGTCCTATCCTGTTTCAGACTCTGCATCTCAAGGCATAATTTTTTTCACTGTGCGTGGATTTGTTGAACTCCCAAGTTAGGATCCTGCATTGGGGTCTCATGCAGTTTCATCGCGATCTCTAAGGCCTCTGCCTAAGTTGTTAACCTCTACTGCGATAGCACGTTCCTCAAATGCGGCATTAGTGATTCTACAGACCATTCACAGTGTTGTCCATTCGTCAAAGTCATAATTGCTTCGCAAATTGTACACTTCAACCTCTGATCTAGTTCCCAAGGAGTCTCGCCTAGTAGCATTGTGATCTCTTTGAACCTTATAATCGATTATGCTTCTGACTTCGGTCTACTAAATTACTTATTTAGCATAGCTTGGATATCCGCGATTCCTGCATTTGGATTATCACTTGAGTGCTTAATGTACTAGGTCAGAGCGCGATCCTGCAAGAAGCTAACTAGTGTTGCTTTATTTATATTGTCATCTGTAACTCCCTGCGCTTCCCATAAAACTTTTACCACGAACCAAAATTGGTTGGGTCTTGTTTCCCAATCCCTTGAACATAGGAAACTTTATCGTGCTTTCCATATTGAATCGCGGTGGTGGCAGAGGTGGTACGGGCAAAGCTGGAGGTGATGGTGGTGAGGCTAGTGGCAGTGTGGGTGGGGGTGGTATGCATAGAATTATCTGCCTTATCAAATGGATCGCACTTCATGGAGAGACCTTCACAAGCTCTTCCTCATCCCCTCGTGGAGGTGAGATCAAAGGTCTGTCCTCTAGTCACTTACTTCCTTCGTTCTTGTAGGTTTTTCCACTCGCGGTCCTTTGAGAAATCATCGCTCTACCTCGCTATAACTAACTGAAGTGTCTACCACAAATTTAGTGATGGATCCTCCTATAATCTAATCGAGCTAGTGATCAACAACGCGCGTGATCTTATCTTCCGATGCTTCAATCTATGTACCAACTCTGGGGTCCACATAATAGGATCATCAAGCTTCCACCTTCCTTGGCTATCTTCTAGCTTCATGATCCACTTGTATAGCTCAATAGGGAAAGATGCGAAGAAGATTTCATGGATCTCTGTGTACCGGTAGCAGTCTAACCACTCTTCCTTTGATAGTCGTGGATTCCTATTCTCCTGCGCCGTGAATTTGTGAATTCTTCTGTCCAACCAACCTTTAATTTCCTTCTTAGTTGGATACCAATGATACGACATCAGACATCTCTATGCAAATTCCAGTCCCGACAATGGAACCATTTGTTGGATTGATGGGGCCTAACCCAGTTTCAGAGTTAATTAGCCAAAAAAATCCCTACACTACTTGCCCTTTCGAAAACAGCCCGCGGAGCGCGGACTGAGGTCTCACCTGAAGCAATATGGGGGGATATTGGAACCAAGTTTCTGCACCCTGGAGATGTATGAGGGGTCAATTTAGTCCAACTATGAATAGCTTGGCATAGGTCACTTTGCACACTGTCCTGACCTGCGAGACCTTTGCAATCTGTTACAATCGCCTTCATGTAGCCCTCACCAAGGGCTAAGGTGATTTTTCACTGCCCAGGCAGTGATCTGTGCTAATTCCCCAAGTTCCACTGCAGATCTTATTTATCTTCTTATAATTGTTAGTTAACTTCACGTAAACATATACTTTGTCTTATATTCTCTTAGCCAACATAGTCATATAAGTTTACGCATATAAATAGTAAAAATTCAATTCATACTCAATATACTCAATGCATAAAACAAGAAAAAGATACACAAAATTGATGCAATACTTCTTCTTTATTAGTTCTCCAAACGGTTATAGACTTGACTCACCCAACGCACTCAGCTACAGGGGTCCGTGCACTTAGTTGCGGACTACTAGGCCTCTATGCACTTAGTTGCAGAGCCTTCTCCTACTCTACGACCCAAAGACTTGACTCTACACTTAGATAAGATTCAATTCTTCATCTTCATTCATGACTATGATTCGATGATTTACAACTTAGAGCTTCACTCTATTTATATAATCCCATGGTCTGCGGACCATGGGTAGATCTCTAAAGTTGACATTACATTACAAAAATGAGGGTGGACAACCCTATGAATCATTTACAAGTTCGCACTCCGCACCCACAAAACGTGGAGTCTTTACATCAGATGAATCTAGGCTTTAAGCCCCAAAACTTCCCTTGGGGGATCCTGTACCCAACACTCCCTTGAATGGAGAAAATGGACCATTGGCTTTCGCAGAAGTTATGTTCGGCAATTTCTTTCTAGAGACATAGTTGGTGTGTTATCTTGTAGAGCCATCCCTTACCCCACCAGACACACAGTTGGGTCTCCTTCCATGCCCAACTAGCGAAAATGAAACTTGTACAGTAGTTTGTAATAGTAATAGCAGTAGTGATAATCGTACTAGTGAAACAAGTAGTCTATGTACATATGATATGTGGACCTTGTACTCTGACGGATCCAAAATGTAAGAGGGCTCTAGAGCTGGTTGTGTTTTAATAGACCCACTGCAGATAAAAAAATTAATCTCTAGCTGCATGGAGTTTGAGTGCACAAACAACACCACTGAGTATGAAGCACTCATCCTGGGCTTACAAAAAACCATCAAGCTCAAAGTTGTTGTTTTAAAGGTGGTAGATGATTCAGAGATCGTGGTGTGTCAGGTATGTAACACTATACACTATGTATCACCTCATACTAAGAGTTATCAACAAGAGGCATGGTGACTTACCTCTCAATTCCAAGATTTTAACATTGTTTCAGTGCCAAGAATGCATACTGCAGCTACATATGCCTTGACAAATGCAACTGCTAGGATGTCACCATTAAGGGATAGATTTTCTATTGAGAGTTTATATAAATCATCTGTCCTAGACAATGCCACTAATTTACGCATTTTTTATGATGATCAACAAATACTACATTTCATGGCTAACGTTGATGTCTTCAAAGGCGCAGTGATAGACGAGGAAGAGCACAAACAGTTTCTGCAGGACACAATTGATACAAGCAAAGGTAACCTCATCCCCAAGGGTGTGGTATCACTTGAAAAACTATATGACTTGTAACACCTCTTTCAGGGACCTGTGAATGCCAAAACCCATAGCTCTATGTTGTTGCACAAACAGATCAATATGGGAACAGAATAGGATCCAAAGCTTGTGAATCTTGGTACATGTTATACATCACAAGAGCGGCAGGTTTTCATCCACCTTTTCAAATAGTACCATGATGTATTCGCGTAGACGTACGATGATCTTAAGACATATAACACATGAATAATACAACATGCTATACCAATCAAGGAAGGGGCCAAGCCTTTTCAACAAAAGCTAAGGAATGTTCATCCATCACTTGAGCCCCTTATATAGAAAGATCTAACCAAGTTGTTGGATGCTTGGATCATCTATAAAGTACGACATTCAACATGGATGTCAAATTTAGTCCCCATCAAAAATAAGTATGGGGAGATCCGCTTGTGCGTATATTTCCGTAATTTCAACCGTGCCTCGAACAAGGAAAACTACCCAGTGCCATCGATGGAGCATATACTGCAAATAGTATCTGGAGCAGAGATGTTTTCTTTGCTTGACAGCTTTTCAGGATACAACCAGGTTCTAGTAGCAGAGCTTGGCAGACTCAAAACAACATTCCATACCAAGTGGGGGACATTCACTTTTCATAGAATGTCATTTTGGTTATTAAATGCAGGTGAAACATTTCAATGCGCAATGGACATTGCCTCCTATGGGCTTATCAAACTGAGTGTAGTGGTCTACCTTGATGATGTAACAATATTTTCATGAAAACAATCAGACCACCTATGCCATCTCAAGAATATTTTTGAGCGATGTTGGAAATACAGGATGTTAGTGTGAAAATTCCTAGAAGATGTACCAAAAACCCTCACTTAATTCACTTGGTGACAAGTGACCCTAACAACAATTTGATGACTGCTATCATTCTAGATCTACAATACAAATAGAAAATCTGCAATAAAATAAAATAAGATCCAAAACAAATAGCAGCAAAATAATGTATCCATAATAATAACCCACTTGGAAAGACAATTTTAAATGAATAAATCTTTATTGATAACACCTGGTGAAGGAGATCTACATATTTGTCTGTAAGTTCCCCTCTGTGGGATGGGTCCTTTGATATCCTTGATGCTTCAAAAATAAAATTCCCTCTCTCAATCATGTGAAAAAACCCAAATAGTAGTAAAGAACTCAATTGGGAGCTCAAGAAAATGACAATAATGTAGACGATGATAATGATCACTGTGAAGAATGGATGAAAAACCCTTCATTATATAGAAAAGTATGGAGTTAATCTAAAAATGGAGAAAATTAAAATATTATTGATCAAATCCAGATCAAACTACTTGGAATACTTTATTATATTTATTGGAAAGGGAAAAGAGATTTAAAATGGATAAATTCCTTTATTTAGAAATAATTAACAACTAAGACGATTTATTAATTATTTTGCGAGAAACAAGAAAGGTGTGAAATGAAAATAGTTATTAAATAGCGATTCAATAAATATTCTAATAACATAAATAAGGAAATTAAAATATATAATGATTTATTTAAATATTCCTAAGGGATTTAGTCAAATGTGACAAGGAATAATTATTAAATAATGATTTAATAATAACTCATAGAGAAAATTAAATAAATAATGATTTATCTAATTATTCTCATGGGTTTTTTTTTTTTATTTAAATCATAAAATATTTTAGTAAAAGTGGTTTACTAAATTATTTTCCACATTGGAAGTGATTTTACTATGGTAAAATTAAATCCACATGGTGTATTTCGATCCACCTAGTTAGACATGGCTAGGTGATCATTTTTTGGTGATAATAGATTGCCCCAACACATATGAGGGTTAGGAGAAAATTGTATGACCGAAATAGGTTGTAGATTACACTCATGGGGGCTTCATTGGGGGAGAAATATCATACCACATGGGTTCATATTGGGGGATATATATTAAGGAAAAAATGACATAATATATTGGGGTATATAGGGGGTAAAGGGTTTTTACATTGGAAAATATAAAAAAATGGAGCTCAAAGTTAACGAAAAAATATAAACGGGTGTAAAAAATGTTAATGAAAAATGGATACCTACAATATCTAGTGAAAGTAGGGGTTTTTTAAATTGGGAAGCTATATTGGGTTTATATTGGTAGGGGGTTAAATAATGTGATTTTTAGAGTGATTTTCCAATATGTAGTCAAATTAAGGGTATTGTTTAATATGCCATGAACGCACGTGATATGTCAGAGGTTCATTGAGTGAATCCATGTGATTACACTTCCATAAGATACCAATAGGGGAGTTAGAGAGAGAGAGAGAGAGATAGATCTAAAGAAAGTCAAGGATGGAAAAATAATGGAGAGGGAGAGACCTACAATACTGATAGAAGTCTCCTTTTATGCGGTAGTACATGATCTAAAATGAGGCGGGGGAGGCATAACCATACCCACTGAGATAACTGAGTACAATGAATAATTGTGATCCCAATAATGTGGGAATGAACTACAAAGTACATGATACACTTGCATCAATGGGCCAAAAAATAATACAATGGATCCCATATACATAATGCGCGTAGAAAAACATAGGACAAGACTGGATACAATAACATTTGAGTACATGAGATATAATGCCCCTCAAGATGACATGGGGAGGGGGGATCACAATAGAAGAAGCCCTGCTGAACAAGAAAGGGTTTTGAAGATATGAATGGATCATCTGAAGGAGAAATGCATCCCGTGGGTACTGCAAGTGGCGAAAACCAAACCCATCAAATTTGTGGAACTACATCTAGGGTTGGATCAACATATATGGTCATCCAGGCATGTGGGGGGCTACTTGAAGGGCCACCCCCTCCTGAGGTCTAAAACATATCACACACACCTGGGAATTACTGGGACAATGATCTAGATCATCAAACCACCAAGTGTGTGAATCTCAATCGTGCGATAAGGAAATGATGTCGAGCACGTGATAAACAACCAAGTCAAAGAGAAATAATGCATCCCTTTTATTTATCTGAGGTACCGAACAAATATGGAAGCTAGAACCTAGGTAAACTTCCCTCTAGACTACTCTTTTGGAATAAATGTGTTGAGGTCGATAAAAGAGAGACCACCAGAGTTGAGGAAATGGGGGATCCTCAACAAAGGAATGAGGGAACATAGCAGAGTGATTGATGGACTGACACTAGGGATTATGATGGAAGGAAACATGATGGATGGAAGAATAACGACTTCCCTTGTTAGAGCATAATAAAAATGGTTGACCTGAAAACGACTAACTCGAATTCAGAGTGGATGGTCAATGACTCAAACGGGGGTTCGGAAAAGATGGAGCAGAAGGACTGGAGGACAAATATGAGTAAAATGGAATAAATGTGGCATGATGACGAATGAAACACTCTAACGGAGCACAATGTGGACTCAGAATAGACTCCATAAGTACAAGGGTGACACATCTTAGATTTTGTGAACAAGGGTGACTCGATGGTGTTGCCACATGGGGGAGGCCCGGTGGGGACCATAAAAACATGAGTAAATGATGTTTACTCATGACGAAAATTGACACGAGAGTAAACCAGTGCAAAGGTAAAATGGTACTAGGGAAGGGGTGCCTCAAATGAAGCGATTCAGTTTTAAAAGGCAATAAAGTGAAACTTCATGGAGAAAATGGCTTCAAGGTGAAGTGCCAAATTATCAAAAACAAAGAGATACCCGTTATAGAACTTGGTGATATCTTTCCATCGGTGATGGCCATTCGTCAAACAGAGCTACGTTTTGGTCGCAATTGGTGATGGAAAAAACTAGGGTTTTTCCTATAAAAGGGCTTTTTACCTCTAAACCTAATTCATTTGCATATTGAGCTATGTATAATTTGGAGAAGAGGAGAATACCCTAAATCTTGTGGATATCGTAGCGAAAAAAATGACCATCAGAATCAGGATCTACAAGTTGGAAGTAGGTGGCCTAACCTTACTCATCAATTTCAATGGTTTAGAATTTCAGAGTAGGTCCTCATTTTTTGCTGGGAGACCCCTGCCTTGCCTCACAGTCACATCGCACTTTTTGGGGCTATGGTTGCACTCTAGAGCGTGGAAATGGGGCCCAAAAGTATGTTTAGCACTGGCTTGGACGAAAAAACTACATGCTGGACTAAGAGGGTGGGGAGGACTATGGTATGCTGGAAACTGAGGTTAAGTGCATCGATGATTGTCTTTTGTACTCTGAACTAACAAAACTTAGTGGTGTCTTGTAGGCATAGTAGAGTTAAAGATATCATGGCGAGAAAGAGATTTTGATACCCTCTGTGATGAGATTCAAGGGAATCAAGTAGTGAGAGGGATATTAACATGATGTGGTGTGCTAAAGTTCTTGGAGAACTGGATGATGAGGGCTGGTGAGCCCCTGCTATCGATGATAGTGAGCTATTGGGATCAGGATCAGGAGGCCTTTATAGTGCAAGGGTATAGGATCAAGCTCACGATCTAGGAAATATAATTTCTAATAGGACTACCCCCCTTGGGGGTTGTAGGGGAGATACATCCAATGCTGCCTTATGGGAGGCATATTGAGGAGTTTGTTCAGCATCATTGTATGTGGAGTAGTCGTGCGATGGGAAAGGTTATCTGAATTGATGACTTGGAGAGATTGGAGACATGAGATATAGCTGCAGCAGTGCTAAAATGTTTTGGTAGCCATGCCTTCCACCATATTACTGGAGGGCAGATGATGCTGGTGGAGAGTGTTTTGGGAGGGACCTACTATGGGTGGGCCCAGATGATGTTATCATCATTCAAATGACAGTTGATAATGTGTATATGGGGAACCAATGAAAAATGTTCCTTTGGGATAGTTTTGTACTCACTCTTCTTTGTGAAGATCCCCACGATACGACCTCATGTTCAGATCCGGGATGGGGGCCCACAGGAGCCCAGGAAGCGCTATTGGGGGCAACAACTGAGATGGGGAGGTGGTAGGGGAGTTGGACGTGTGTTCCGACCCAATTTTTTTTCTCATTGGGACCATGTGTCATTATATATAGATGATTATCCATACAACGAAATGAACTATCACGAGGATCCTAACTTACCACTTCCACCAGGAGGAGCATGGGGCCTAGATGGTAAGTGAAAGTTGTTATATGTTTGGTGTGTTTATAGTTTTAAAAATGTATGTATGTGGTACTGATTTCTAAACTTTGTGGTATGTAGATATAGCACCAGTGAGTTTGGAAGGATATTCAGGATGAGTTGTAGCACCTAGGGTTGTAGATTAGGGTGGATCCTCATCACGACAGAGGCTAGATGATAGGGCTCTACTAGAGGATCTCCAACATAGGTGTGATGTACTATTGGCTGGGGTGACGGAGCGTGGATGGCATGAGCTCAAATAACGATACATTGATGAGTTTTTGGGTCTACCCTCAGAGTGGCGAGGGATCATGCAGTGCATGGCGATGGCTAGACATGGTATATGAGATCTACAGCCTGGTGGGATGGAGTCATTGGCTCAAGAATCTATAGATGATAGTGATGAGGTATAGGGACATGTGGGTTCCCATTTTTGTTTTTCGATAACATGCTAGTGGACATGTCTAATCTATTTAGAGTAGTGGACTTAAAACAATGTATGACGATACATACATACATACATACATACATACATATATGATTATGCATCTTTTTCTTTTTGTGACGATTATGGTTCGCCATTTGTTTTATGGATGTCTTTTTACATGTGATAAATGCCAAGTTAGAATTTGATTAGAAATGGTATCTTCATAGTGATTGTGGGCTCTAGATACATGATTGGAAGTAATGGATTCAAATTCATGCATAAAAATCTTAACTCATAGATATTTTCTAAAGAGGACAAGATTATGCACATGATAAACACCATTCAACTGCATGACAAATAGCAAGGAATCTAGACAAACATGAAGGTGAAGGATGATATGGTCAAGAGAATAGACTAACAAACCTATTACTACATCATATTCGGCCTTGTTATTGGTGGTAGATCCAATGCAAAGGCCATTGGATTGGACTAATGAATTCAAGGTGGTAAAAATGGCCCAAGTTACCAAGGAAAGATTCCTAGTGAAGCGACTTGCAGCATCGGAAAAACCGATATAAGGTGTGGATGATGGGTCCTTCTGAAATATGCAATAAGACAATTTATAAGAATGTGGGGGGATGCATGCTACTTAAATGAAATAAGAAAGACAAATATACTAACTTTTCAATGGGAAATGTTATGGTCAAAATTTCTAAAGGTAGAGTGCATTTCGAGGACTGGGAAGGATTTGGCCTTCTCGATCATCTAATAGGTATGCCCCCTTTCCTAAACACTTATGGATGATATAAGGCACTAACCATAAAGATCCAAACTTTCCACATCCCAGGACATCATGAGCTTGGTCACACATGAGAACAAGGTCGCCTTCATGGAAGTTACAGGGGTGGACTTTGTGGTCATTGTGAAAATTCCTAGTCTCAAGGAATCCCTACTGCAACAAATCTGAATCTACTTCACCTACTTTATTTTAATTACATTCATTAAGTTATTCTTTTGAATATTGAAGCAAATTACTTCTGCAGCCTACACTACTCAAGTTTGATTTGCATGAAACAAAAAACTTAGAAAAGAACAATATACATAGGGCACAGTTATTTTTGGACAAAACAGTCCCTGGAAAAACCCAATGCAGGAAAATCGGTGCAACAACTATGAGGGTTTTATTATTATGAAGTAGAAATGTATGAATACATCACTTAATACCTCACAAAGTTATTTAGTTATAGAGAGAAATATTGGCAGAAGCTTTTTGAGTTACCTCACACAATCACTGAGAACAAGTTCTAGCTATTCTGGGTGCTGGATGAGATGCCCCTGACAGGCATTGCACTAGCTCTACACTATCCTAGCATCAACGCTTGCTGGTACTATGTCACCCAGGTCGAAATTTGATAAGAAGCCCAGAGTCACTTCTCTCAGCCTCCTGGTCTCACACCCCAGCTTCCGGCTGCTGAAGCTGACCTTCTGCTTTGACTTTCAACTTTCTTTCTCTACCTCTGCATCACTTCTACGTGGCCCTTCTGGCCCTGCATCATCCTCTGCATCAAGGCCTCTGAATCACTAAATGCCTCTCTCTTCTGATGTATCTCTGGATTAGAATCACTCTCTCCAGAAGATGTTATCCCTACCCCCCAACTATAAGATCTCCCCAATCGATTTTCCTCTTGAGAACTCCTCACCTCATAAAATTGATTTCCTCAATCTCTCTGTGTGTTTCTAAATGAACCCCAAGCCTCCTTCTTATACTTTTCTCGTTGAGACTTCAAAATTTGATATTAAGTCTCTAATCAACGACTAATATTAAAACATGACTTGATCCACCTTTTTAATCATTCTCACCCATATTTTGATTAATACCAATTAATACTTTAATTTTTCCAAGTTTAGACTTAGGAGCCCTATTAAAAATATTAATTATTTTAATAAAATACAATATGGGTGGAATTTCACCAAATGGTTTATGGGTTCTTTAGAACTCATGTGCCTTAGCCTCTCCACTAATTTTCAAGGCTATATCAATTCTGATGCTACCAAAAACTAACACTCCCTCTTAGCGAGGATAGTGCTCTAGCAACAATGTCCACCTGCATGCTGCTCTGTCTTTGAAGCACCTCCTTTCTGCGTTGTTGCTACCACCAATACCATGCTATTGCTGCTACTGTACTACTGCCCATGACACTGTCGCTGCCACTACAACATCTGTACTACAACTCCCTCCCAAATGATGCATTTGCTATGCTGCTAGCACTTCCATATAAGGGAAGCAACTTCATTCGTACTGCAACTCAGTTGCTGAGAGAAGAAACTGAAAAACATATGAAATTAGTTGAACTTAAATGTGTTCAACATAATACCATGAATGTTGGAATCTAACTGATACTAGTATCTAATCCTCTAAATCTTCTGCGTTGTTGCTGACTTCTGCACTATGCCATCTGCACTGCTGCCAACCTTGCTCTGCGCTGATTAGTCTTTGGTCTCTGGCTACTGCATCTATCCTCCAAACAATCCATTGCATCATCTAACACTAAGTCCATCTCATTACTGCTAGATCTTGGGCTCCTGTAGCAAGGAATTTATCTAAGATGTAGACTCCTCAAGGATCCTTCCCACATGTAGTCCTCTTGACTACAACAAAATATCGCCCCATCTCCCTCTTGGAGATGCATGGGCACTCATGGAAAAATCATCTTCATCAATATTTGCTGAAGCAACCTTAGGATCATGTTTCTCATCCTTATCCTTTTTCTTCAAAGGACATTGGGATGCATAGTGGCCCATCTCGCCACAACTGAAGCATTTCACCTTCAAATTGTCTTTCTTCACTTCTGCTTCTGCTATCCCTTTGATGCTAGAGCTGCATTCTCCTCCTTCTCCTTGGTCTTTGTGCCACTCCTACTGCTTCCATTGAGGATGACCTTTACTAGGTCCCTCCTTAATTCCTCCTGTTCAAGGGTTTCCCACATCTCCTCCCATGAAGGTAGTCTTTCCGTGCCCAATATGCTTTGGATGAAGACTTGCCATTCATTCGAGACTCCATTCAGGGCTATCTTGACCATCATGGTAGTTTGAGTAGTAGACCCCACTACAACAAGCTAGTCTCTGGTGTCCTGAAGACGTTGAAGATAGGAGTTAACCCCTTCTCCTTTTTGCATCAATTTTTGCTGCAATTTCTTCTCTAGGTACATCTTCCATTGTTCAGAAGAGCCTTCAAACAGAGAAGACAAAGCTTCCCACATCTCTAGGGATGTATCTTTTCCCTGCAAGTGTGACCACATGATGTCAAACTCCATCAAGAATGAGCCTCTTCGCCTTCCCCTACTCAGCCTTTCACTTCTTCCTTTGATCATTTTCAGCAGGAACAACTACAACACTTTTGACGTAGGCTTCGAGATCGAACTCCTCTAGAAAAACTAAGATTCTGGTCTTCCATATGACATAGATGAAAGCTCCCTCCAACCTGTCCTAATCTCTGATTCCATGCAATTCCATCTCACCCAACTATCGAACTAACCAGTTTAGGCACTGCTCAACATTGCTCAGTTACCCAACAAGTGAGAAATTCAAACATTTTGGCAAAACGTTCTCTAATGAGAAAATTCCCCTTCTATGTCTTTTCTCTTTTTTGATGGATTTATGCCCCAGCAAAAACTGCGGCATTCAAGCACTGCAATGAGGCTTTGTCTCACCCCTCTGCCTCTCCAAGCTAATGATTATGAAATTTTACCTCTTTTTCTACTCTCTCAGAGAGAGATTTCCTCGGAATATATGCTTCTCAACAAGGACTATGCAATCCCTTCAAGGGGATTCGAATTGCTGCCAAGTGTATATTTTGGCCTCTCTGTTCAACTTTGGATATGCTCTTCTTGTTTCAAAATAAATGCTCTGATACCATGCGAAAATTCCTAGTCTTAAGGAACCCCTACTGCAACAATTCTGAATCTACCTCACGTTCTTGATTTTAATTACATTAATCAAGTTATTCTTCTAAATACTGAATAAACTTACTTTTGCAGCCTACAGTACTAAAATTTGATTTGCATGAAGCAAAAAATTGAGAAAAGAAAAAGATACATAGGAGACAGTTATTTTTGGACAAAATAGTCCCCAAAAAAACCCAATGCAGGGAAACTAGTGCAACAACTCTAAGGGTTTTATTATTATGCAGTATAAAATGTGAATACATCACTAAATACCTCATAGGGTTATTCAACTACATACATAAATATTGGCAGAATCTTTGTGAGTTACCACACACAATCACTAAGAAAAAGTTATGGATGTTCTGGTTGCTAGATGAGATATCCCTATAGGCTTTGCACTATCTCTGCATTGCCTCTACGTTGTCCCAACGCCAAACCTCGCAGGAATTGCATCACCCAACTGGGAATTTGATCAGAAACCTAGAGTCACTTATCTCAGCCTCCCAGTCTCACACCTTGGCTTCCGGCTATTGAAACTAACCCTCTACTCTAACTTTCGACTTTCTCTCTATGCCTCTATGCCACTTCTGCGTGGCCCTTCTGGCCCTGCGCAACCTCTGGATCACTTACTGCCTCTCTCTGCTAATGTATCACGGGCTCAGAATCACTCTCTCTGGAAGATACTTTCCATTCCCCTCAAGTGCAAGATCTCCCCAATCAATTTTCCTCCTGAGAACTTCTCACCTCATAAAATTGATTTCCTCAGTCTTTCTATGTGTTTCTAAATGAACCCCAAGCCTCCTTCTTATGTTTTTCTCGTTAGGACTTCAATGAATGAGATAAAGTCTCTAATCAATGACTAAGATTAGAACATGACTTGATCCACCTTCTATATCATTCTCAACCATTATTTTATTAATATCCATTAATACTTTAATTTTCCTAAGTTTAGACCTAGGAAACCCATTAAAAATATTAATTATTTTAATAAAATACAATCCGGGTGGAATTTCACTAAACGGTTTCTGGGTTCTTTAGAAATCATGTGCCTTAGCCTATCCACCCATTTCAAGGCTAGAGCACTTCCACTTCTATCAAAAACAAACATTCATACTAAGCTTTAGTGTGTTTATTTGTCGCTTCAGTGGTTTGCAATACAACACGATGGTCTTCGGAAGAGCACTCAAGCATGATAAGTCATTGTTCTAAGGGTTGGGTGCCTGGGAGGAGTTCGAAGGCAAGGTGAATGGAAGGGATTTCACAGTTGATTGGTAAAAATTCATCCTCTTTGAAAAAGAGATGGAAAGGAGTGAACTCGGTGGTGGTCTTGACATAATTTCTATAGGCCCACAAAGCAGGGAAGAGAATTAAATTCTATTTGGTCTTATGTTTATTCAGAGTCCACTGAAGCATAGTCTTAAGGATCTTGTTGAAAAATTCAACTTGAAAATATCCTTGGGGATAATAAGACAACAAATATTGATGTTCAACGCCCAAAAAAGAGGATAGCTCACACCATATATCATCTTCAAAGTGTCGACCATGGTCAAATACCAATTGTTTCAGAACCCCAAATCGAGCGATAACATTGTTGAAAAAGAAGAGGGCAACTATAGCTATGGTATTAGTGAACATTGGCATGGCTTCAACCCATTTGGTAAATAATCAATAGCCATGATAATATACTTGTGGTTATTAGTGGATTGAGGTCGACACTCCATAAAATCAATAGTCCATTTACATAAAGGACCAATTGCGACAACTGGATGGAGGGGAGCAGGGGGAGCTTGCGCCTTAGGGGCATATAATTGGAAATTGGGATAGTTTCTGTATTCAATATTCTGTGATCCATAATGAATTAAACAAAGTCTTTCGGTAGAAATAACATGAGAGAATTTTTTGGGCAACGCGTTTCGAACAAATAAGTGTGGTTCATCATCAGGACCAGATGAAGAGGCAGACCTTGGCAAAGGCTTAAATAGAGAGCAATGTAGAGACATAATTTCAAGTAACAAGGGAAGAGTCTCTACATCGTTTTAAAAAAGCCAGATATGTCTTCACTGCATTTCTCTCTATTTAAGCCTTTGCGATGATTTGCCTCTTCATCTGGTCCTGATGATGAACCACACTTGTTTGTTCGAAATGCGTTGGCCAAATAATTCTCTCATGTGATTTCTACAAAAAGACATTGTTTAAATTGGGAGAGTGTTTGATTGACGCAATACAGTCAATCAAGCAAGAAGGCAAAAAGTACTCGACACACATGATTTTTTGGGTAGTGGCCATTCTGAAGAGGTGGCCACCACAAGTGCCACCATGGAAGGCATTAAGAACTTGCTCAACTTCAGGATGGGTGAGACAAAGACATAGCATAGTATCGACACCACAACGATAGAGATCATCACCAATGAGGAGGTAGTTAGGGGCTTGATGTTGAATCCATCGTCGATCATCATGAGTGAGATGGGGGGCGAATTTCTAGGTTCGCAGATATATGAGGAAGTATGCATGATGATGCATATCATCCCAAGGGTAATCACGAGTGGTCATGGCTTCCATGATGTCTTCATCAGAGTGGAAGATGGGCGAATGGGAGGAAGAAAGACCACATGATGAGTAATATCTACCTAAAGCATCTCCTTGCGAAACTAAGTTCACATATGCATCGTCAAGGCTGAGAGATAGATGACTAGTATATGGAGTATCTACTGATGTGGAGATCGATGTGTTCATTGACGAAGTTTCAATAGAATCACTAGAGGAAGCATCTAGGGAGTTCCTAGGGAGAGATCTCATCAATGATGATAAGTAGAGTATGGGAGTGAATTGTCTGTCATCTTGAAATCAGGGGGAGGGATCATGATGGGTGGTTGGGAGACCTCCTATTCTGGAGTAGGGGTGCGACCAAAATCTGTAGGTAAAGGAGAAGTGGAATGATTACGAGTGACCTCTATTTCGTGGAGTACTTGAAGTGTATCACGAAAGATATTGAAGATGGGGACAGTGATGGGAATAATGGTCATAGTTATTGCACAAAGCGCAAGGGTGGCTTGTGCGTAATGATCAGATTCTCTTAGCCAACTCAGGAAAGGTTACATGGACCTCAGGGATGTTAGAATCGAGAAAGGAAACAATAGCAAACCTCTTTAATGTGAGGGAGTTCAGGACAGTTATTGGTGGCATGACCGACAACATCACACAAAGAGCAAGGAGGAAGAGGCTTTGGGGCCTTAGGGGTAGTTGGAGTTGCTGGGTGAGCCTTGTCTTGGGATCCCTTCTTTCAGGATTTTCCCACCTCACCATATTCTTTCACAATAGGAGTAGGTTGTTGTTGAGGTTGTTGTGGAACTAAAGCAAAGGCAAGGGTAGGAACAACCAGTTGGACAGGGGTCAAAGTGGTGTAAGGTTTCAACTGATGAGATGGAGTGTTTGTAGGGGGATGAATGTACCAGACTGTGATCCCTAAGGTGATATTAGATAGACTCAATGTAGCCATGATAGGTGTAGAATAAACTCTGGGAGGTGGAAACAAGAATGGTACCTGACCAAAAGGATAATGACCTAGAGGAACAACTCCTGAATGATTAAGGGTTGGGGAAATGTATTAGGGCGAAAAAGGATTAGGAGAGACACTAGAAGAAGGAGATGGTGCTTGAGGAGTTCCCACTATTAGGCATGGTTGAGTCAAGCACAACATTTTGTGGAGGTGCATTCTGTTGTGAGGACATACCTGACTATTTACGAGCAGCCCGTGATGCTTGGAGCATGCAAACAATTGATCAGCTTGGTTCAGAATGAGTAGGTGCAGGTCCATAATAAGAACCAAGCAAAGAAGAATATTTAAAGACTCCATAAGATACAGATGAGACAGCCGTATTGTCAGCCATGTAAGAAATGTTGGACTGAGGTGAAGTCTGGGCTTTTGGATCATAATATGTCAATTGATCAATTGTGGTAATCTTTCCATTATAGGGCAAGCGCATCTTGTGGTGCATTGTAGATGTGACAATGGACATTGCATAAGTATAAATACGACCCGAAAGGATGTTATAGTCAAGGGGAGCATCAATGACTTCAATATCAATATAGATAGTCTTGCCAGCAACTGTGACTGGGTAGTTGCAATATAAGCCAAGGGGCTATGAGGGGTGACCATACCATGCACCCAAAGTGATGGTGGACAGAGATAGGTCAAGGGAACCAAGTTGTTTCCAAACACTAGCAGCCATCACAAATGTGGATGTGCCTTCATCAATGATACACTGTTGGACAATGGCATTTCGAATGGAGACTGGAATTTGGAAAGCAACAGAAAAAGGAAGGGAGGTTTATCCGACTTGTCAACATGAAAGACAATCATATGATCATCTTGAGGATCCACAATGCCTAGATCAGATAGTAGAGATTTTCATTGTGATGGGTGTGTCTGGAGGACTTTCAACGTTGACATGGTAGCAAGAGACTGCGCCAAGTCATCTACTATGTTATATGTATGGGCGAATTTGGTAGAAGCAACATTTTGACATAGCATACCTTTGGGGATCTTGCGCATGAACTCAACCTTAGGTTGATAGATCTGTGACATACCATTTGGTGATGATAGAGGCTCAGGGTATACTTTGGTTTTGGACTCAGCCGCAGACTTAGGAGAGGGATTGTCATATTGACGCAATTGAGTCTAGAGATTGACTTGTTTGGTGTTTAAATCATCACAATTCATCATGATAATTTGATGATCATGGTGACCAAATGGAGGAGTTGGTTGAGTGGACTGACCTTGCAGAGGTTGGGTAGATATATACCCTTGGTGAGGAAAAGGGTTGGTAATCACAACAATTTGAGATGAAGTAGGAGGGGGAGGAGGAGCGGGGTTGTGATCCTCAAGAGGATACTTGAGCTTCCCATGCTTTCTCATCTCAGGTAATAGAGGACACTCGTGAGTATAATGACCATAGGCTCCACAAGAAGCACAAGTTTTGTTCGTATGATGACCCTTGTTCTACTCAGGCTGACCTCCCTATTCTTGGGTTGTGGGGTTAGGTGGAGGACCCTGAGGGGCGTTGGGTGAAGCACCCTGGTTTCCTTGATTACCTTGAGGCTGTTGATTCAGGTGGAGTTAATCCCGAAAATGGAGTTAATCTTGATTATCTAGAAAAGTATGGAGTTAATCTCGAAAATGGAGAATAATAAAATATTATTGAACAAATCTATATCTATCTATACTTTATTATATTTATTGGTGATCCAGGTGGCTTCAAAGACACACACAGAACAAGGAGGACTCAGGAAAACTCAAAAATCAAAGTATTTGGATTATGCTCGAACCAGGACCAGAGCGTAGGTCTCGTCGTCGTGATCGCAGTTGACTTTTTGATGACTGGGCAGTGTTAAGGAGGCCACAATTTGGACTTTTTCCGACCACCAGATTCTGGCCAACTCCGGTCAGATTTCGGGAGAAATTGTGGGGTCGTTAATTTGACTCCTACAATTTAAAATTCGAATTTCAAAAAAAAGTGTGCTTATTGTTAATTAAAACAAAAAGAAAATATATATAATAATAGGGGGGTGGGGGCCACCAACCCCACCCCCCCCCATGTAACCATACGTATCATTAAAAGGAGAGGCTGGCGGGAGTTGAACCCGCCTGGCCACGTGGGCCGACCCACCGATGACCCCATAAATAATACGTACCAACAACCCAACCAAATGGTGGTCCATCCAAACGTTAACACCACCCTTTTTGCAAAATGGTTACGAGAGTTTTTGGGGCGGGCCACCCAATGTGGATCGACCCCCCATTCAAACATTTTTGGATTTAAAAAAAAAAAACAAACAAACTATAATGAGAGGGGTAGGGTTTGACCATGTGACCCCTCCTCAACGATTTTTCTTGAATTACCATTATGCCATAACCGAATTCCTTGGTCAATCCACCTTGGAAAAATATGTAACCCTCATTTGCACGAATTTCGAGGCAGATGGAGGAACGAGGAGTAGGAACGAATTTCGAGATAGTAGGACACTATGCACACAGTTCGAGGTAGCATTTTGTAGGAGGGGTGAAATTTCATGTTGTCAGATTTTGACAAATTTTATATGGATTCAACATTTCTCGATGCCACGAATGCAATGGTGTTGTTCATTTCTCCATTAGAGTTCTACATTTTCGACCACTTTTCAATATGGACGTGGAACCATGATTGCTGTAAAAATAGGTAGCAGAATCACGATCCTTGCAATTTTCCTGAGGAGGTGATTTTTCTCCATGTCGGAATATAGTCAAGTTTATACTTGCTTTTCATGGTTTTCCGCAGGGATCGGAATGGCAAGGTCAGATTTCCATTTGAGTTCCAAATTTCCAATCCACCCATGGAGCAGAATCTTTGAGGAATCTAGGGGAATCTAAAAGATTCCTTGAGCCTCAGATTCTCAACTTCTCAGAATTCGGATTTTGAACAGTTGATTTTGCACTACTCGACGCCAAAAATTTGATGGTGTATTCAGATTTGTCATTCTCTCATTTCATTTTCCAGCCACTTTTCTAAGTGCCAGTGCAAATGACCACATTCATGTGCGAGGAGTGATTTTCATGCAATCGATGTCGTGAGATCGATGGTACAAACAACTTCAACAGTTTGACATTATTTTCTTCATATGGCCCTTGGTTGTGAGGTATATGATGTGTTCATGTACTTCTTCTTTATGCATTGTGCTGCACAGATCTTTGTTTTGATGTTGACATGGGATCCTGTTTCTTACATGTTTTCATGATTCCTTGCTTGATGTGATGCGGAATTGTATATGTGATGTACTTGTTGTCATGATTCGTCATGTTATGTTTTGAGATCCCTTTGTTGTATGTTGTTGGGATACTCTTATTGTCATCATGCATGTTTGCACTGAGATCCCTTTTATGCCATGTTGGTGGGATGCTCATCATGCATGAGTTTGTGTCATATTGATAGGAGTCTTTTGATTGAGAGTTCCTGTAGCAGAACATCTCTTAGAGCCACTCCTGCGTGAGAGAATTTTTCCTTGTATGACCGCGACATCATCTCTTGTGTACATTATCATTATTGATAGCACTTAATGCAGCGGCCTACACCATCTTGACACTGGGTCCTACAGACATAGTCCCTCCTGGACGATCTCCGTTATGAACGACTTATGTTTTTATGTTGCTGATGATGGACATGTTCATCTTCTTTACAACATGCAGATGTATTCACTTATGTTCTTTTAAAAAAATGCAGTTTAACACATCACAAAAGTAAAAGGTCTTCGAAGGGTCCTTTGTCACACTCAGACCTAGATCAAGTGGTATCAGAGTGGTCTTTGCGTTGATGTGAATTGCAGCGTGAACAATGGATCGTGTAGTGACAGAGGATGAAAAAGTGATGTATGAGACCATGCTCAACATTTCCAAAAGGGTAGAGATAATGTATGAAACTATACAGAAAGAGACAGAGGAAATGGAGCGATTACAGCTTCAGTTACAAGCCATGGAAGAGGCCATCGAAGAGGCCATGGAAGAACTGAAGCAAAACAAACATAATCTTCAAACACAGAACGCTGAATTGAAGATGCGTCTACATGAAGAGAAAGAGGAAAAACAAATTTTGCTACGAAAGCTACAAGCAAAGGAAGAGGCCTTGGAAAAGCTGCAGCATGACCCATGCGAGGTAAAAAATAGTTCTCCATCTTCATGTATGTTTCCTAATGATGATTTCGTTGTTTTTGAAAATCACACCACAAGAATTCTCTCCAAACTGTTGAAGAAAATGGGGTATGAAGGAAAAGGCTTGGGCGTTAATGTCCAAGGCATTGTCAACCCCATCAAATTAGAGGAATTACCGTGTTGAACAGGACTTGGGTATGTCAGAAAGGAAGTTGGGGAATGCACCACGACAGTTAGCTAATCACCAACAACGGATGATGAGAAACCCTCATCAGTTCTTTCCAAATTGAAAGGGGAGGTAAAAGATGTTGATTTCCTTTTGGTTTCGTCTTCACATAGTATGAGCTCTATTGGAGATTTGGAGATCCCAATTACAGGGACAAACATGAGGCTCCTTATGAGGACGAAGCACGAGACGAAAGAAAAACTTGGTATTAATAACCCATGCGTAACTCAACCATTGGAGGTTCTGCAGAGACCTCAATTTGCAGGCTCGAGATACACCAAAGGAGAATGCTCGAAGGTGTCAGATTCATCCAAGACATCATTGAAATGGTAGAGGAAAGAGAATGATGGGAAAACATCCCCATCATCCCATGGCAGTTTCCATTGTAGAGAAAGAGCTGAGCCGAGCTCTCATTGCCATATTGACATCACAGACAACAAGGAAAGGTATAACCACTTTTGATCTTTGAATGTTCATTTCGGTTATGATCATGTTGATAATAATGAACGTAAAACATGGCATCGAAAAACATGCACCTTTTGTGGATTACATAAACATACATTTTCTAAATGTTGGAAAATAATGGCAGCACACAAAAGGATGAGGCGTGAAAGACCCTCTCAACAACATGAAAAGAAACAGGTTAAGCAAATATGGAGGAAGAAAACCTATTGCAGTCATTGCCATATAAGTGGCCATCAAAGAGCCACTTGTTGGAGGCTCCATCCAGAGCAGCACCTTAAAGACAAAGCGTTAGTGCGTGAATGAGGTGAAGCAATTGTTCGACAAGAAAAACCGCTACAAGGAGGTAACCCATTCACCTTGATAAGAGAAAAATGGTTTCTAGACATGTTGTCATTTCATGGTCATGCTTTTGTAAATCATTTATTGCATTTTAAGATGTAAAAGTGATGATGTGTTTTCCATCACTTGTTCAGCAACAATGATGTCTGGTCTTATTTTGTGTTACCTGATAAACTGTGAGAGTGATGTTTTGTTTCCATCACATGTCAAAGAAAAACAATAGTGTTTGGCCTTATGTTTGCAAATCATGTGTTGCAGTGATGATCTGTTTTCCATCACTTGTTGAAGCAACAATGATATGTTGGCCTTGTTTTCGTAGCTGGAGTATTGTGTCCATCTTGTTGTCAACTTGACCATCGAGTATGTATTATAAACTCATGGCAAGTGTGGGACGTTTGGGTCATTAGTCGGTCATGAAAGTTAAGCATGTAATTTGCAAAACAATGTACTACATGTTGCAGAGGTTGTAGGTGTCGGCTCATCGCTTAAGGCTTCAAAGAACAAAGGTGAAGGAGATGGAAGTGAGGCCTTTCAAGAGGCTTGTGATGCAGACAAGGTACAAAGAAATTGCATATTATTTTTCATGCTTTTGGAGGACCAAAAGCTCCTAAATGGGGAGGATTGATCCATGTGGCTCCAGAGACACACACATAACAAGGAGGACTCATGAAAGCTCAAAAATCAAAATATTTGGATTATGCTCGAACGAGGACCAGAGCGTAGATCTCGTCATCTTGATCGTGGTGGTGTGAACGGTTCGTCAATCCAACTCCAGATTAGAAAGTTAGAAGAAGTCAAAGTTAGGTTGAATTTTTGATGACTAGGCAGGCTTAAGGAGAACACAATTTGGACTTTTTCCAGCCACCGGATTCTGGCCAACTTTAGTCTGATTTTGGGCGAAATTGTGGGGTCGTTAATTTGAATTTCAAAAAAAAGTGTGCTTATTGTTAATTAAAACAAAAAATATATAATAATAGGGGGATGGTGGCCACCAAACCCACCACCCATCCATGTAACCATATGTATCATTAAAAGGAGAGGCCAACAAGAGTTGAACCCGCTCGGTCACGTGGGTCGGCCCACCAGATGTCCCCATAAATAATACGTACCAATGACCCAACCAAACGGTGGTCCATCCAAACGTTAACACTCTACCCTTTTTCCAAAATGGTTACGGGAGTTTTGGGGGCGGGACACCCAATACGAACCTGACTACCCATTCAAACATTTTTGGGTTTAAAAAAACAAACAAACAAACTATATTTTGAGGGGCGGGGTTTGACCACTCGACCCCTCCTCAATGATTTTTCTTGAATTACCATTATGCCATAACTAAATTCCTTGGTTAATTCACCTTGGAAAAATATTTAACCCTCATTTACATAGATTTCAAGGTAGATGGAGGAACCAGGAGCAGACACAAATTTCAAGACATGAGGACATTGTGCACGCAGTTCGAGGCAACATTTTGCAGGAGGGGTGAAATTTCATGTTGTCTGATTTTGACAAATTTTATATGGATTCAGCATTTCTTGACGCCACGAATGCAATGGAACTGTCTGTTTCTCCATCAGAGTTCTGTATTTTCAGCTACTTTTCAATATGGACTTGGAACCATGATTGTTGTAAAAACAGGGAGTGGAACCACGAACCTTGCAATTTTCCCGAGGAGGTAATTTTTCTTCGTGTCAGAACATAGTCAAGTTTATACTTGTTTTTCACGATTTTCCACAAGGATCACAATGGCAAGGTCAGATTTGCCATTTGAGTTGCAGATTTCCAGTCCACCCATGGAGCAGAATCTTTGAGGAATCTAGGGGGAATCTAAAAGATTCCTTGAGCCCTAGATTCTCAACTTCTCAGAATTCGGATTTTGGATAGTCGATTTTGCACTACTTGACGCCAAAAATTTTATGGTGCATTCAGATTTGTCATTATCTCATTTCATTTTCCATGCACTTTTCTAAGTGCCAGTGCAGATGTCCACATTCATGTGCGAGCAATCATTTTCATGTGATCGATGCCATGAGATCGATGGTCCGAACAACTTCAGCAATTTGACATCCGCTTCTTCAGATGGCCCCTAGTTGTGAGGTATATGATGTGTTCATGTACTTATTTTTCATGCATTGTGCTACACAAATATCTGTTTTGATGTTGAAACGAGATTCTGTTTCTTACATGTTTTCATGATTCCTTGCTTGATGTGATACAGAATCGTATATGTGATGTACTTGGTGTCTGTAGAAATTTTGAATAAAAAACACATATTCAATGGAGATTATCATGATCATGTACTATTGCGGAATACATACACAATACATAAGCTCCTCTACATTGATCATCAATATAGCAGCATTAATAACAATAAAACATCAAGAGCATGCACACATTAACACAGTATGTAACCCGAGGAAAGCTTACAGCTAAAAACCCCACACTATTTGTATATTAATGATTGAGAACATGTAACATTACAATAGTCAATACTTCTCACAAGTATCCAGCACTATCTCCACCTGTTACACACAATACAGCTCAGATCTGATC